>JAODPA010104238.1:0-20683 GCA_025585075.1 Nepenthes mirabilis
CGCAGAGAGGTGAGGAGGGAGGACAGGGGAGAGTGGAGCGCCGATGACCGAGGGAGGAGAGGGAGAAGAGTCGACTGGCGCCATGGGCGCCGGCAGGGTGAACGGAGGCAGGCTGGGCAGAAATTTAAAAACGAGGGAGAAAGCTACAGTGAACGGAGACAAATGACCAGCTGCTTCACAGGGAGTCACTGACTGGTGTTAGCAGGGAACCAAACCGGGAACTTGAGAGAGATCCATCCCAACTAGCAACCACATAACTGTCACGCCATAGAAGGCGTGAAGGCACACCATAGGTCACAGTGCATATAATCACGTCAGCCCATAGTGCCAACACAGATGAGTGGGCTAGAACGTAAACCAGAGATCAAACAAACCGGTCTACAAGTTGACTGGTCAAACTTTTTTTCTTCTTTGGAGACGAGGAGGACACATTGCTACCACGCCAACAGCACTAGAAGTAAATGGAATTTCTGCAATAAGAGTCCCACGTAGCTTCTGATGAGCAAAGAAGAAGATCCCAAGACCAGCCAAGCAAAAGAGAGTGCGCCTGAGGATAATATGATTAGGAGCGCAACCAGACAGCAGACTACAACAAACTTTCTTTTAGAGCTGAGCAGCCGAACTCAAGTTCAAAAGAGGGATACTCCGTCTAATCAAAATAGATCTATCACTATGTGAAATGGCTACAGGAGTGTTCTCCAGTCTACACCGGACCGCAGCAGAGATTAGGTGAAACATCTAGGTTTCATTTTGTGGCAACATTTTTTTAAACATACGTTGATTTCATTCTTTCAAGATAAAATAAACTGTGGCAGCAAGAGTGAGGCGGAATGAGCGAGCTTTGAGGTTTTTACCCTTCCAGCAATTTGCTGCCCACAAGATGTTTGAATGCCAATCAGGATGAGGCTAGTTAATCAACTTACCAAAAAAAAGATGAGGCCAGCTAATCCCAGCCTTATGGCGCATTAGCTGCCAAACAGTCGAAGTGAACGGGAAATCAAAGAAAAACGGGAAATCAAAGAAAAGGTGGTCATGACTTTCCCAGCCGTTAGAACAGAGGATACAGGACGTTGGAAGATGAAGGAAAGAGCTTACCCTATCCAGCGTGTTGAGCCTCTGTCGAATGGCCAGCCAAAGAATAAAGGCATGAGCCGGAATGTACAAGGGGCCCCAGACAAGGCTAGACCAAGCCACCTTTCCTTTCGGCTCTTGGAAAATCCCATAAGTAGATTTAGTCATGAAAATCCCATTGCGAGCGGCGCTCCATATTGTTACATCACTACGTGATGGATCAGGGGGATAGGGAGGCACGCTTTCCACAATATCTGCAACCTCCATATCAAACGGGTTAGGCCACATCCATTCACCATGCTTGATGATGTCCTTGACTTTTGCGTCAAAAGGCAACCCAGTTATACACCTGACTCTCTCGTTGAACCGATCACAGAGAGGTCCGAGAGGATGCCAAAAATCAAGCCATAGGAAAGTGTCAACTCCATTACCAATATGGTAGCGAATCTTCGGGCGAAGGGCAGTGCTGAGCTTCATGAGTTTTTTTCCAGCTCTAGGGGGCTGAATCCGGGACTTTGATAGTCCAGATGCATCTATCCTTGATGCGGTGAGCATAACAGTATGATACCCACAAGGAAGCCAGATCCTTTGAGGTGATCCTCCAAAAATGGCGACTCAACAAGGTTTTATTAGATGTAACAATATTTTTAATTCCTAAACCTACTTCCTCTTTAGGAGAGCACACATCTTTCCAAGCAACCTTGGTTGTATATATTCCTTCAAAGGAACCGTGCCACAGAAAGCTGCAGATGGACTTATCTATACTCTTCAAAATGGATTTAGGAATGACGAACAATGAGGCCCAGTAGGTATGGATTGTCAAGAGAATGGAAGAAATCAGCTGGAGCTACCCACCAAAAGAGTGCCATTGATTCCTCCAAGATGACAGCCCAAAGGAATTTCCTAATGCTTTTTTCGATCGTTTTGAGAACAGCGCTTGGCAGAATAAAAATGGAGCTCCAGTACGTATGAATGGATGTGAGAATGGAGGAAATAAGCTGGAGGCGCTCCCCAAAGGAAAACCCTCTTTGAAAAACCCCACCGATTCACCATTGATATTTAGAGAAAAGGAGGTGGTTGTGATACATTACTGAATCTAGGTGATCTTTTGCTAAGGACATCCCATGAGATCAAGAATGGATGTAATAAAGTCCCAATGAACAGAATCATAGGCTTTCATGAGATCAATTTTCATTGTGCAACGGGGAAGGCCTGTACCCAAGCGATATTTGTGCAGAAGTTCCTAGGCCAAAAGTACATTGTCGCTTATCTATCTTCCCTTGATAAATGCAGTTTGGTATTTATCCACCAGATGGGAAAGAGTGGTCTTTAGTCGATTCATAATAATTGTTGAGATCCCCTTGTAGATGACATTATAGCAAGAGATAGGTCTATAGTCTGTCACCCTACTAGGGGACGTAACCTTAGGAATGAGGTAGATAATGGTAGCATTAATTTGCTTCAGAAGCTTGCCATGAGTAAGAAGTCACGAATAGCTTCTGTCATCAATGAACCTACAATGTGCCAAGTGTCTTTGAAAAATCTAGAAGAGAAGCCATCTGGGCCAGGGGCTTTTGAGTCCCCAACGAAGAAGAATGCGTCATGAATCTCTTCATCGCTAATTGGGGATACTAAAGGGGCTTTTAGGAAATCCGGGAGGAATTGAAGGCTATATGGTCGAAGCCTATTCTTATCCACAAGGCCATGAGGGTGGCCATAACCCAGCAGCCGTTAGAAGTGGTCAACAATTAGGTGGTGGACATCTTCACGACCAAAAGTAGGAGAGTCATCATCCTTAGTCAAGGAGAGGATTCTATTGCGGTTATTATTACTCGTGACCATGTGAAAGAAAAATCTGGTACATTGATCACCTTCCTTAAGCCATTTGATTTTTGCTTTTTACTGAATGAGCTCCTGCTCTTGCTCCAATGCAAGGAAATAGGCCTCCCGACAAGAGCGTTCCTCAGAATTGGTGCCTATAGAAGACGGATTTGCTAGCTGGATATCCTCTAGAGCCTTCCGAGCTCTAACCACCTATTCATGAATATTTCCATTCAGCCTGTTAAGAGACTTAAGTGACCTTTTGATATTTTGAAGTTTTTTAACAGGGCGGTACATTGGAGTACCTTGCACCTCCTCTTGCCAAGCCTCCATCACTATATGGAGGAAATGAGGATGCTTAGTAAGGAAATTGTTAAAGAAGAATATACCTTTCCTCCCGCTACTTTCATCAACCAGAAGTAAGAGACCCAGAGAATGATCAGAGACTTTAGCTGGGGGAAAGAGGCAAGCATAGAGCCGACGTTTTCAAACCAATTACCGTTCACCATAACTCTATCCAATTTCCTAAAAATGCGAATGGAAGGGTCCTGATGATCGTTCCATGTATAAAACAAACCATCATGGCTGACGTCCTCTAGATTACAATCATTGAGGCAATTATCAAGGTCTATAGAGCTTTTAGCGTGCCAAATCCCGCCAAGGCTCTCAGAGGGGGCTCTGATAGCATTGAAATCCCCGAGTATAGCCCAAGCAATGTTTTGGGAAAGTACACTGAATTGGTGAAGGCTAGTCCAAAGGGAACAACGCAGGGCCTCTGAGTCGGCATCATACACTAGCGAAACCAAACAATTTTTGTTACTTCCTTTAATAGAGACACTGGCATGAATAACTTGATCCTCAATGGACCGGCAACTAACGTCCACAAGGTTAGGATCCCAGCCTACCCATATTCTTCCTTTAGAGGAAGTCGAGTAGTTCATTATCCATAGCCAATTGGGCATAAGCTTGCGCGAGATAGCATTAGCATGACACTCCCTAACTTTTGTCTCTACCAACCCAACAATGGTATGGCCGGTCTCCAGAGGGCACCGTCGATCCCTTATCGGTCTTCCTATCAACTTCGAAACCCCGATGTTCTTTCTTCGTCGGTGCTTTCTCCTCCTCTTGTTACCCCTTCAACCCATGCGTTCCCTCCCTTGCAGAGGGATGCCTTGCTCCCTTCCTCTGCCCCAGATGCTTCAATTCTGAAGAACCTGAAGCCTTTGCCCCTGTCGAAGTGACCTACCTCCCTTAATCAATCTGCTAAGAATGTCAAGAATGGGTTATTGGATGTTTCGGGGCCAGCTCTATCGTCTGAGGGCAATGAAGCTACTTCTTCTACTGTCCCTGCCTTTATGTGCTTGAGTCCTTGCTTGGTTCCTAATTCTTGTGCCACTAAACCTGGTATTGATTCGAAATTACTTCCTAGAGAGCTACATACTGCCTCTTGGGCTGATGTTGTTCAGAGCGCAGGTAATTGCCAAAGCCCTCCTCTTAAATATTATCCTCCCCAACATAAGGAAGGGGAGGTTGTCTCCATCTCTCCTCCTACTGATGTTCTTCAGCAGTGCCAAGATTTATGGGGAGCAACGTTGGTTGGCTATTTCTATGAATCTCCTCTCCATTTTCTTGCAGTTTCCACTATTGCACGCAAAATTTAGGCTAAGTTCGGTCTATGTCATGTAGCCGGGAATGACAAGGGATTCTTTTTCTTTCAATTTAACTTTGAAGCTCAATTGAACCTCTGTTTGGCTAAAGGACCCTGGGCCTTTGGTAGGAAATCCATCTTCCTGAAAAAATGGACACCTGGAATGGCCTTATCTCAAGAAGATCACAAAACGTTTCCAATCTAGATCACTATGTGCAATGTTCCAATTGAGTATTGGACCCCCTTAGGCCTTAGTTGGATTGCTAGTGGGGTTGGTAGACCAATCCAATTGGAATCTAGCACAGCTAGAATGGACCGCGTTCAATTCGCCCGGGTATGTGTTGAAGTGGGTAGGGATGACCCACTTCCTGCAAAAGTCAGACTAAAATCAGATGATGATGTTGTGACCCTGGTTGTCGAGATTGAGGTTTTGTACCAGTGAAAGCCGACGCCTCGAGTTAAAGATAGATCTGCCACCAGAATACTGTTCGAAGGAAACAAATTCATAGGGGTGAAAAGTTGGCCCCTCTGTATGCAGAGCAGGGTGCTTCCCTTACGTCCCTGAATTCTAATGTAGTTTTGGGTGGGTTTGAGAATCAATTTGATATTGGTGTCCATGTTGGCACTGAAAAAGCATTGCCTGAGAATCTTGGGTTTGCTGTTGAGCATCCTCTCGACCAGATTGTTGAGCATCCTACTAAAGCGGCTTTCTTTGAGTTGTTAGTGAATAATCAGTGGGGGATTATGCCACCTACTGACTATGCTGCGGAGATTCATCAGTTATCTGTCCCTGATCATGTTGCTAGTCCTTTGGACTTAAAATTGAATGATAAGGCGTCCCCTTTTCCTTAAAATAACTCTTTTCTGTCCTCCAGGATCCGGTGGAATCTGATGAGCAGGAGGGCTGTGTTGATCCAGTAGGAAGAATTGTAATGAATATCCAGCCTCCACTCCAAGCTACTGAGAGATATCATTGCCAGCCTTTGCTTGTCCTGAGATTGAAGGGCAGTAGTGTTGTAATGTGGAGGAGGTGAGTCGACCAGTCAAATGCTCCCTTACGGTGTCCTTTGCTGAAATGTTGAAAGAGGGAATAGATCCTGTTGACTCCAGGTTACCGAGCATCTGTGGTGCCCCCATTCCAAACTTAGATGAGGACCGGCTTGCCGCTCTGGGCTCTTCGATTTGTTCTGCTGTGGGAGATGGCTCCCAATCAGGTGGCTTTGCTCCCAGCTTTCATACTGCCTCTGCCATATCTGAGGCTGCTACTAATATGATGGAGCCGGCTTTTCCAGTTTGTGCGTTGGCAGCTATGGATGTTGTCTCTTCTGGCTTGCCCACAGAAACTGTGTCTGAAGATGACCCTGTTGTTGTTTCTGCCCACAGTCATCATGATGCCCGATCTGGCCATCATGACATGGCTCCTACTCTAGTAGCTGACCTTGATCTAACACCTAACTCTATCACCCATCTCTCAAGTAAGTATTCCCTGGATGCTTCAAGCAATGTGGGGCATAACACTATTAGCCCCGAGGGCTCCTTAGCTGATGTTCTTGAGGGCCAGGCCCTGGACGCTTCTAGGGTAAAGTTTCATCGCGCCATTGATGTGATTGCCATGCAAATTAGACCATGGAAACCAACAAAGTCTCATAGACAGAGAAAGTCTGCGTCCAAAAACTCTAAGGGCTCTCCGGCACTTAGGAATTGAGCCGTATGGGCTGGAGGGTCTGGGGTTGGCTAGGATTAGAGATGCTTCGGACCAAGAATCTCTAAGGCCAAGGTGGTGTTTGTGTCAAAGTTTTGACTTTGATGTTTTGGCTTTTTTGGCAAGTTGTGCTGTGTTGATGCGTTCACTGGGTGAGATATTCAGATGAGGCTTTTGAGCTGATGTTGCTGCTCATGGTATTAGCGGCTATCATGCTGATGGTAGCTACTACTGGTCACTGATGTTTGATAAACTGGTTGCCTCTTGGGAGTGACCATAGTGGTTAAGATACCCGCTGCTTGGATCCTCTAGCACTTAGGCTTTCAGCCGGTTGGGCTTGACTGTCTAGGACTAGACAGTAGTTGTGGCCTATCTTGGCAAGTTTCTTAAGCTTCCTGAATTGTGAGGTAGAGTGCTCTCTTGGCTGGGCTCTGGGAGGTTATTATATCTCTTTCTTTGCAGAAAAGTAATAACGGCTTGAAAAATCCTCCTGCTGATTTATGTTGTGAGGGGAAGTTTGCTATTTCTTTCTGCAAATTAGTTGGAAAATTGCTGGAGGTAGATATTGGTCCTACCCTGTTGAAGGTTGAAGCTGCTGGTTTTGCGCCCTGTGGATGCTAGAGAGTAGTTGATCCCGATGTGGAGCTGGGATGATTTGCTAATGATGCTGGTTTCAGCTCTGTGCATTTGTTTGCCATTTAAATGGCCCTACTGTTTTGCCCCTGTCATCGAGGGTGCAGATGCTAGAAAGGTTGCAGTGTCTTTGTGCGATATTATGAGATCCCCTGCTGAAGGTTGGTGCCGGTGTTACAGATTGCCGGATAGGATGCAGGCTCCCTTCTGCTATGTTGCTGATGCTGGAGAGAAGGTTATCTTGTTTGCTGGGTTGAATTACTGAAGGTGTCGTGTTGCCATCACTGGTATCCTGCCTCTGGTGTTGACTTGTCTGAGAGGCTTTGGGCATGCCGCTCTCAGCCGAGGCCAGTAGGATGAGTTCGAGACCCCTATACTAATGGATGCTACTGCTTGAGTAGTGGTGGTTTCTTTGCCGAATACTGTGGAGCAATGCACGTATCATGGCATGTGTAAGACCAGTCCGAGGACTATGCTGCTGGCGGTTGAAAGTTTTCTCTAGTTGCTGGAAAGGATGCAGTCTCTTATTTGAGGACTGTGATGCGGGTATCCTGCTTTGGATATAGGATTGCCCGAGATGCTATGGGCATGCTGCTCTCGTTCGAGGCCAGAAGGATGAGTCCAAGACCCCTCTGCTCATGGATGATACTACCTGAGCTGTGGTGGTTTATTAGCCGAATGATGTGGAAGCAAAGCACAGTTAGGGCGTGTGTAAAATCAGTCCGAGAACTATGCTACTGGCATTTGAATTTTCTTCTGCTGTTTATTTCTATCTTTGGAACGGTGGAACTTCAATTTGCTCTGATACATAAATCTGTTGATGCTGTTTTTCTATGTGTGTGTTTTTAGGCGGGGTTGCGTGTGGCCGATTTAGATGTTTCTCAACTAGGTTTTTGTTTTTTTTGTGTTTTATTTCATTCGGTTTCATGAATTGGTTCATGGTGGTGCTCGGGGAATGCCTTGACTCGTTGTTCTACTTCTAAGTCGACAAAACACTTGGAGCTAGAACATTGCTTTGTAATTTCGTTTATTTTAATTTCAATTTACTTACTTACCAAAAAAAAAAGAGGAAAAGGCAAAGCTTCAAAAGTGATCAGCGGCGTAGAGAGAGAAGCTCTCCCTTCTCTCTAACTTTCAAATTTCAAAATTGAAATTTGAACTCCCTCTCTTTGCTGGCTCTCGCTATCACCAGCGCCGGCCATGGCCGGCCCCCTGTTGGCGCCGTCAATTCCCCCTAGAGTTTCTTTTCCTTCTCCATCTCCCAATCTTTCTTCATCAGCGATGGTTTTGTCTTCATCGTCTCTTCCCCACGCTCATTCTCATCCTCTCTCCCAACCCTCTCACCCTTTCCCTCCCTTGCAGAGGGATGTTTTGTCTCCATCCCATGCTCCAGATGCTTCCTTCTTGGAGCATGTGAAGCTAATAGATCGATGCCAAAGTCCCTTGTTGACGAATGGTGCCTTGGTTGTTTTGGAGCCAGCGGCTCCCCCGAACGGTGATGTTCCTGCTCTTGTTACGGCTACCCTTCCCCATGCTTCTGGGGTAAATCCCTCAGGTGACCCTCCTCCCTTCTCGAAATCCTCTTGGACTGATGTTGTTTTATCCATCAATGCTTGTCAGAATCCCCCTCTGAAATGTTTCCCTCCCCAACCCTTTGAAGAGGAAGTCGTCTCCATTTCTCCCCCTGCTGATGTTATTTAGCAGGTCTAGGATTTATGGGGAGCAACGTTGGTGGGCTATTTTGTCGATAGTCCTCTCCATTTTCAGGCCGTTAATGCCATTGCTCGTAAAATCTAGACCAGATTTGGTCTACATCATGTAGCTGGAAACGATAACGACTTCTTTTTCTTTCGTTTTGACACTGAAGATCATTTGAATCGCTGTTTGGCTTTTGGTCCCTGGACCTTTGGTAGAAAAGCCATTTTCCTCAAAAGATGGGCGCCCAGTATGGTGCGGGCAAAGGATTCTTTCCAATCATACCCAATTTGGATCACATTATCCAAGGTCCCGACTAAATTTTGGACCCCTTTAGGCCTTAGTTGGATTACCAGTGGAGTTGCTAAATCTCTCCAACTGGATCCGAGCACTACTAGAATGGAACAACTTAATTTTGCATGGGTTTGTGTTGAAGTGGCCAGGGGTGCACAACTCCCTTCAAAAATTAGATTAAAATCAAGTGCTGATGATGCGGCCTCTACTGTTGAGATAGAGGTTGCTTACCATGGGAAGCCAGTGCATCGGGTGAAGGGTCGCGATGCCAATTTGGGTATTCAACCTGCTGTGGATAAATCTGAGTCTCCTAGGCAGGCTGTTGTTTCCCCTTCCAGCCTGATTACTACCATAGGCCAAGTTTATTCCACTGATGGGGACTCTCGTGCGTCAGTAGTGGGTTACCAATTGGCCACTTCCTTGAAGCCTTCCTCTCCTTCTCCTACTGATGGTGATGGTCAGGAGAAAGATGATGTTGATCAGGTGCAACCAGCAGCTGAGCCCCCCTGTGGCTCCCATCGGCCACTTCCTTGAAGCCTTCCTCTCCTTCTCCTACTGATGGTGATGGTCAGGAGAAAGATGATGTTGATTAGGTGCAACCAGCAGCTGAGCCCCCCTGTGGCTCCCATCTGTTGCCCATTACAATGAAGCCTGCTGAAGCTTACCAAAAAAAATAAAATAAAATAAAGCCTGCTGATGAAGTTTGTGAACTTGTCTCCAGGCCAGGTGTTGTTGCTGCTGCTGGTGCCTCCGATGAGCTACAGGCTTGCTTGGGCAAGCTTGATCTAGCCCCTGATCCTAGTGTGCTTTCGGTTGACAATGAGACTCAACCACTGGGTGTAGCTAGCAGGGAGTCTCCTGAGCTGCTGGTCTCCCTTCCTCTCCCTGACTCCAAGGCTGCCTCTTATTTAATGGAACCGCTTCAACTTGAAGGACAGCATTTTCCAGATTGTGCTGTCGCAGCCTTGGACGATGTCTCATTTGGTATGCCAACTGAAGCTACGGTTAAAGAACCTCCTATAGTTGATTCTACTCCCAGCCCTCATGTTGTCCAATGTGATATGGCTCCTGATGTTGATTCTGCATGTAGGATTGCTTCTGATGTAGAGCGTTTGCAGAAGCAACTGATGGAGATTAAAGATTAGCGTTACCTTGATCTGCATCTGCCTTGTTGCACCCAGGCTGCCCATGAATCTATTCCAGATGGGTCATCTTCTGGGTGTGAGGCTACTGTGCAGGGCATGTCATTACGTGGTGCTAATGCTTCTCCCAGTTGCCCTCAGGGACCTCTTGCCTGATAGACTAATGATGAGCTATTTGCTAAGTAGGCAATAAATGGGAGGCACCCAAAGGTCTGACGACGATGCAAACCCCCTTCAAAGAATCCAAAGGGCTTGGTTGCCACCCCCTTTTGATTCTTTTGAACCTGTTGCTTTTGATCATTCAGCCGAATTCCTTGTTATTCTTGCGGAATGATAAGGCTACCCAATGGTTTGCTGATGCTATGCGTATGGCCGACCAGTTGATGTGGTTAGGCAGGAGCAGAGTCCTATCTCGGCTCGAAATTTTGCTACTAAAGATGCAAAGATTGCCCGCGGCGGGCTCTCTGCCTGTTTCGTGATTTGATCATATGCTGGTGTTGGATGGTATCGTTCTGATGCTCATACTGGACTTACAAATGCTGGTCCATTGTGTTCTGCTGTCTTAAAGCTGATAGCCTGCTGCCCAGGTGGATCTCTTGGATGCTGCTACAGAAATTTGGTCTACTGATAGTAAACTATTGTCTACAGCAATGGGTCTGCTGAAGTTTGGTGCCGGTGTTACAGGTTACGGATTGGATGAAGGCTCCTTTCTGATGTGTACTGGTTGGGTTGAGTTTCTGAAGATGCCGTGTTGCCATCATTGGTATCCTACGTTTGATGTAGACTTGTCGGAGAGGCCAAGGTAGATGGACGAGTCTGAGACCTCTATGCTCTTGGATGCTACTGCCTGAGCCGTGAGGTTTCTTGGCCAAATGAAGTGGGAACAATGCCCGTATTTTGGCATGTGTAAAAACAGTCCGAGGACTATGTTTGAATTTTCCTCTGCTGTTTGTTTTTTGCTCTAAGTTGAGGGAGAAGTTGCTGGAAAGGATGCATGCTCTCGTCCGAGGACTATGTTGCGGATATCCTGCTATGGATGTCGACTTGCCTGCATTGCTATGGGCATGCTGCTCATGTCCGAGGCCAGAAAGATGAGTCCGAGACCCCTATGCTAATGGTTGTTTCTGCCTGAGGCATGATGGTTTCTTGACCGAATGATGTGGATACAATGCACGTATTATGGCATGTGTAAAATCAGTCTGAGAACTATGCTGATGGCAATTGTAATTTCTTATGCTGTTTGATTCTGATTTCTTGTGTGTGTGTGTTAAGGGCGGGTTGCATGGCCGGTTTAGATGTTACTCATCTAGATGTGTTTTTTTTTTGTGTTTTGTTCGGTTTCTTGAATTGGTTCATGGAAGTGCTCAGGGAATGCCCTAACTTGTTGTTCTACCTCTAAGTTGGCAAAACACTTGGAGTTAGAACATCATTTTGTAATTTCGTTTATTTTTATCTCATTTTACTTACTTACAAAAAAAAAAAAAAAAACCAACAATGGCGCATTTGGAGGAGCTAATAAAATTCCTAACCTCATGGGCTTTGACTTTGCCGTTAAGCCCTCACACCTTCCAGCAAGCGAGATTAATCATTGGAAGGGAGGGTCGGGTAGAGATTCTTTTAGGCCCCTTGGAATTCTTTAATATGGAATCTAAAAATTTTGAGGACTTGTGCCTTTGGTGACCTAAATACTTGGAGATAAACATATTATTTTGTACTATTTTTTCTCCCATTAATCCAAAATTCTTACTTAACAAAAAAAAAAAAAAGTTCCTTTGGTGACCTGACTTCTTAGCAGAGGGCTGGGAGGATCCAACCCGATCCTGATGAGAAAGGGGTGGGCCGAACCTAGTAGACGGGATAGGGAGAATAGCATCCTTTTGAGATACGACACCGACATTGCTGGAGGGTCAAATGTCAGGGAAATCCATCACTTCTCGTGCGAGGGGAACAGATACGGCTGTGGGAGGCATGCATCAAGAAGGAAGAGGGTTTGAATCTGTGGGTACAGTTTGCTGACCAAGAGAGATATGAGCTATATTGCCGGAAGGCAAAGTAGGCTCCAATTGGCTATGAGACACAGTCCGACTATCACTTACAAAAAAAAAAGACACAGTCCGACTATCCTGATTGTCAAAGCAGAGGGGACTACGTAGATCCATAATCCTAACAATAGGCACCGTCCTACCTTCATTCCCAGAATAAGGCACATCAATGCAAGGGGGGCTGGAATTAGTTTACTAGGTTCATCAACACTCACGCCCCTACTATTAGAGTCCATGCAGGGTACGGGTGAGCTTTCCTCACTGAGACCTTGGAGAGCCTCAAAAGAATTAGAATAGTGGGGGGAGAAGGATTGTGAACTGGAAACATTTTTAGATGCCAGACGAGGTGATATGGGTTTGGAGGATGCCCTAAGGGGGGAGGAGTGTTTTTGGAACTGCCAAACTCTACCGGTTGGATGCAGCACCAAAGAGCAATGAGTGTTCGAGTGCCCCAACCGATTATAGAGACTACTGCGAACAGGGTTACCTTGATATTCAATACCAATTTCGTGACTGGCTTGGGAAGCCATCTCATGTGAAGGCCTGAGTCTAATACGAACCGAGGACGGTAGGGAGCATCGGTCTCAATCTCTACACACACACGAGCGAAGGTCATACGCTATAATTTTGTAGTCACAGGGTCCAGAAGAAGAGGCTTGCCAACCACACTCGCAATCCAGCACAATCCACTTAATGGCTGCTGATTTCTAGTCTTAGTGTTTGAATATGGTGCGATGCAGATACTCTTTTTGCTGAATGGTGGTCCGTGGGTGTGAGTTTTGGATGATTTTCCTTCAAAGGTGCTGATGTGGATCGGTGCTGAGACTGGCAACAGTGCTGCCCATGGAATTACTGATGCCCTGCTGGTTGCTGGCCATGTGATGCTGCAGCGACTAATGTGGTCATTGCTTTGGTTGTTTTTTTGCTGAGAGGTATACAATGGGTTTGCCGTTTTGGCCCAAGATCGCTTTTGGCCGAAGTGGTGTTATGCAAAAGATTGAGATGGATGAACAAAGCCTTCTATGCCGAGATGCTGTGCAGGTGATCCTCTGGCCGAAAAGCCTGCATTATACAGCTGGCTGGGATGGGTGATTGCCCGTGCAGCTTAACATGTCTCCTTACCGACGTGACAAAGCCGAGGTGCTGAAGGCTGTCCAAGAGGCTGAAGAACTTAGTGGGTTGTCCAGCCGATGGAGTCATCAAAGCTCACTGTGTTGGGGTTTACACCAAGCTTGGTGGATATTGCTTTAGGCCCTTGCTTTAGATGGAAATCACTTTCCGTTGTGTTTTGTTTTGATTTCATGATTTGTATCATGGTACTTATGGAATGCCCCAGTATCTATATTCTAACTCCAAGTTTCTTTTTTTTTTGGTAAGTAAGTAAAATGTATTAAATTTAAAAGAAAAAAATACAAAACTTTGTGCTAACTCCAAGTATTTTTCCGACTTGGGATTAGAATAAAGACAGTGGGGGTGCCCCAAATCTCATGACCATGTCATGATCTGAGACCATGACCCACGACATGAAAAAATAAAAGAAACGACCGAAAATACACCGGATCATCATAGATCATAGGACACCAATTAAATATCTCCTACTGAGTCTTCTAAAAACCATATCGGTAGCATCGGCAACGTATGCATCATACAACAACAGTCGTGCTAGGCGCAGCTCGGACATCCCATGCCGGGAACAGCAACTGGTGTGCCAAGCAGAGCCAAAACATCCACGTCAGCCAATCTCGGCATCCAAACATGGTATATCACTTCGCATACTGCACAGCTAACCCGTTTACTGGTCAACAAGTTGACCGGTAAATGTGTATCATCATTTACAATAGCCAAGTCGACCATCAAATCCATTTTTCCAAATTCCATTCGTGTCACAGGAAATCAGGCATGGAAACAACTGGATTTCCAGAATGCTCTTTTGATTGCAGCAAACCGAGCATTTACAAATTGGCCAAAACCTGCATTTCCAAAAGAACCACTTCGTCCAAGTCAGTAGGTGTTCCATATCGGTATGTGAGAGGAAACGACCAAGAACATAACAAGTCATTCTGGCATATACAGCAAGCATTTCCAAACCAGGCGAGACAACATTTGCAAACTGGCATTTTGTTACATACCGGGAAAAAAGCCATCTGGCCGGTAAATAGAGGCTAATGGACCACGTCAGCATGGACAAACCGGTGCAACACCATACCGGGCAAAAAACTAAAAAAATTCGTGAAGAACTCCGGGCGTCCCATACCAGGAACGAGGGAGAGAAGGAAACTGTATGCCCATTTGAGCCATTGGGGCCAAATCGCCCACATCAGCCAAACCGGGCATCTCAACGGGTAGACCCAGATGCACTCCATAAGCTGTCCATCTCGTCAAAGGGCAGCCATCAAATGCAGCAAGTCTATCCACCCAGCCTTACCATCCAAGAGGGGAGAAGCAGCCGCAATTCCACGTAAAACAGGCAAAGGGCCAAGTGCAGAATGCCAGCTCAGCAGCCCAATAGTGCACCATCCAAGAATTACTTCTCGGCAGAAAACTGAGATAGGCAGCACCTCGGCATTTTCCAGATAGGAGAAATCGGGTAAATGGCTCCACACCAGGCTTCTTAACACAAAGCACCTGCAGCATTCCATACCGATCAGCTACTTCCCACAGCTCACCAACTGCTGCAATATCAATAAGAAAATAGCCAGAGTAGGCCTGACTCTAGGAACTGCTACTCACCAGCATCAGCAAGGCTCCAGGAGCCAATTTCAGCAATTCCAACAATAGCTTCAATTAGCATGGTATTGACAATTCCATGAGCGGCCCATTCACCCCGGTCAGTGGAAGCTTCCACAGCATGAAACTCAGCAAAGCTTCTACTCCTACTGGAAGCAAATACCATCCAGCAAGGTTCCTCAGTACATGCCAAACTCAGGTGAAGGCAGCACATAGGACCTCGATACATGCCAGCAGGAAGTAAGGAGGATACTGCAACATTTCTAACAGCTGCTTCCTGCTACTCAAAAACAGCATCATAATAGCAACACCAGATACCATCTTAGGACTGCTACAGCATCAGCATAAGGCTTCACTAGACGGGAAAGCCACCAAAGCCAGACAGCAGACCGGCTGAAACCATCAGGCACAATAAAACTTTTCCCCAGCAGCGTTACTAATTTTCAGCAAAGAAAGTAGCATAAAAAACTCCCAGAACCCAACCAAGGGATCAAGTTATAAATCTTGATTACCAAGGACACCAAATAGGAGCTAAACCAACGTTAGTAGCCCAACACATATATTGATTCCAAACTGCTATAGTACAGCACTCAGCCTCACAATTCAGGAAGCATAAGAGGCCGGCTGATAGAGACCTCTACTTCTATCCAACCCAAGACCCTCAAGCCCGACCGGCATAAAGCCTATGTGCCGGAGGATCCCTTGGAGTTTTTGGACGCAGACTTTTTCTTTTTTTGGGACTTTGCTAGCTTCCATGGTCCGTATTGCATAGCAATTACCTTTTTGGCGCTGAAATATTTCCCTTTGGAAGTGTCTAGAGCCCGGCCCTCACGAACATTAGCTAAGGATCCCCTGGGGCTAATAGTGTCAGCCCCCATATTGTTTAAAGTATCTAATGAATACTTACTTGAGAGACGAGAGATAGAGTTGGGTGTTAGGTCAAGATCATCGTCTAAATTAGGATCCAAGTTATTATGGATAAACTGCGCAATAGGAGGGCTGAGGGAAGAATCAATAGCAAGGTCTTCGACACATTCCAAATATGTTGGCAAGCTCGAAGGGACAGTGTCCAAGGCTACCTCAGCACAAGCTGGAACAACCGGCTCCATTACGTTAGTAGTAGCCTTTGGTCCAGTAGCTTCCATTCGAGTCACCTCAGAAATCGGCCAAATGTATATTGGGACTTTTGTACTGGGGATTAGAATATAGTATTTTTGTAAACATTCATTTGTTTAATTCAATTTACTTACTTATCAAAAAAAAATCCAATACAATCCAATGGGAGTCCAAAACTCCACAAGGACATTAGACAGGGAGATCCAAATGGTAAAGGTTTTATGATCTTCTTTGGATAATGGCATCCCCAATTTCCATTTTTTTTTAAAAACAAGGGATTACCTGCAAAATACCACGGGCCACACGCAAGGCATTTATCAAGCATAATGCTGGATGAGAATCTGAAGAAGAAAAATCGTTGATCATTACCCGCAACATGCTTAAGGTTGAAATGTGCCCATATTTTCCTAGCAATGTAATTCACCGCTTGATAATGCAACGCGTTGCCATGGAAGTACCCCACCAGGGTATCACTCCACATGGCCTCCCCCTGTTGAATAACTTCTAGATGAGGAGTTAAATCCTCCCCATCCTTAACCGAATGGGAAAAAAAAGATAAGGGGGACTGACCTCGTGTCTGATTTTTCAAGACAACAGAAGACCAAGAAATAGAGGAGGGGCAGGCAGCAGGCACCACTGAAGACGATGAACCAATTACGGGAGGCAAGACATTAAGCCCAACCACATTTTCACCATTTGAGATGGGTTTGGGATCGTGGCAACCCTTATTTGAGCCCAGCAATACGCAAACCAAAAGGGGCTTATTAGGCGATGGAACTCAATCAGTAGACTGGGAAGAAACAGAGCCACCTCTGGAACCACTCAACACCTTAGCGTGTGACAATGTAGGAATGGGATTTTTTTTCATCAAATGGGTTTGAGAAGTAGAAAGGAGTGGAAAATCAGCTGAGGGCAAGGTAGAGGAGAAGCAGGGTGAAGGGGGGTAGCTGTGGAGATTGTAACAGAAACAGGGTATTTAGACGGAAGGGAAGTGAGAGCAGGATTAAGGGGGGTGAGCAGCCGGAGAGAGAATAGAGGGAAGGGAGGCGATGTGGGATCTGGGAGAGCTATTTGAATCGCCAGGGAGGTCATCCATGGCCGTCGCTGCCAAGAATAGAGACAGAGGCAAGATAGAGCGGGAAGCCTGCAACCCCAGATTTTAAATAGCAGGAAGAGAAAAAACAGGCTGGGCTGGGATAAGAGAGAACCGAAGGTCTAAGGGAGACCAGCCATGGCTGGTGGCGCCAGCAGAGGAGGACGAAGGAGCATGATGGCAACAACTGGAAGCAGGTTCAAATTTGAAATTTCAGGAAGGGTTACGGCTAGAGAGATAATAAAAAGCTGAATAAGTCATAACAAGTTCTAAATTAGAAGTGAATAGCTATACCCTATTGAGAAGCATTAAAACCTTAAATTGTGAGAGGTGTCCAGCATGCGCCATAAAATCTCTAGTGTGGTAAGCAGATTTCTAAAAAGAAAGTTAGACCCAACGTTCCTAGGAGTTTCAACTCCTAACAATTATTCTCCCCCTTACATTGTGACCAAAAAAGAAAAGCTCATCAACTATAGTTTTTTTCTCATTTTTCGAATATACATAGATCAAACGACTTTTACAGAGTCCAGATGGGAACACTTAATTTTCAAAAAAATTTCAGGGGCATTTCATGTGAGGTATGCTAAGTCCATGGTATATATTCAAGTTCAAGATCAATCCTTACACATTTAGAATTGTTTATTCAATCATACAAATGCATCTAAGGCCTTAATCAACATAAACTAGTGAGTGCAGTGGATTTGTGTACATAATAAGGTGTAACAAATCTATTCTACCAAGAAACAAGTAGAGTTGGATTGATCAACATAAATTCATTAAACACATGAAAAAGGATGTGCATGCTCTAATTAATTTATAAACATTTTTAGGAAAAACACAAATGATTTGTCAAAAGATAATTTGAGACATTTTTCTTTTTTAAAAAAATTTTGTATTTGATTTTTTCCTTTTTGTAAAAAATGGTGAAACTGAAAATTACAAATAAAGTAGAAAGACAAAATCATAAATGAGATGATATGATGCAACCTTATTTAGTTGCAAAAATGCTAAGGAAAAGAAATCAAAGGTTAGCATAGATGCTGAGAGCTTTTCCTTAGGCTTTGAACCTCAAACCACCTAAAGCCCAATTGATTTCCTATGGGAACATGCTCTAACATTACAGCATAAGTCTCATCCAAATTATGGATGAAATGATGATGAATATCTATGTGTTTGTTCCTAATGTGCTAAACAAGATTTTTAGAGATGTAAATAGTATTAGTGTAATCACAAAACACAACTATGGTATCCTAATCAAAGTCGAAGTCATGTAGCATCTATTTCATCCACAATAGTTGTATGCAACAACTCATGGCTGCAATGTATTCGGCTTTAATTGTAGATAAGGTGACAAAGTTCTGCTTTTATTATCTAAGCACTAGGCTTCTTTTTTTGGCAAGTAAGTAAAGTTGAATTAAAATAACAAAAGGTACATAAACTAAGTTCTAACTCCAAGTATTTTGCCGACTTAGAGGTAGAACAACGCCGCTAGAATATACCCCGAGTGCAAATATACAAAGAAATAATCTGTGAAAACAAAGAAAAATACAAAGAAGGAAGACAAACCCCGACCAAAGAGCCAACTACCAAGTCGACCACGAGCTTGCTGAGAGCACATCAACATGATAGAACTACTTTCAGTGGTATGTTTGGCAAATCAGCAACAGTAGCAATACGGCAATAGCATAGGACGTCGGCAAACAGCATACCTAAAATAGAGATCATCCAATCCAGGCAATTGGACAACTGGACCATAGCAGTATGATACCAAATCAATAAACGTAACAAACCACTAAGCCGTGATACAAAGGAATCTAAGCACTAGGCTAGTGTCCACATAGAAGGCCTTCTGGGTGGTCTAATAGAAGGCCTTCATATACTTGATGCATCTATCCCCGATGTGAACCTTTTTGGTGCTCCTGTCTTCTCAAATTGCTCCCAGTGGCGGCATGAAAAGAGAGACGATGATACGCCTTCCATTCATGCTCTGGATGAGGCGGATCAGATAACTACTCCTCCATCCGAGCAGGATCGACATTGGAAGCAAGCCAAGTCCTGGAGATGTCGCAAATCCACTTCTAACCAAAAGGGGCTTGGTCGGTCAACTAGTTGACTGGAATCTTATCTCTCTAATTTGCCAATGTGCCGCTATGCATTTTGACCGATTTGGATATATGCCGGTATGCATCCAACTGATATAATGCCGCTATGACATGTTGGTCCATTGAACAAAACCGCCGGTATGCTCCCTACCTGATATGACCCTAGGTGGTTGTGTGTGCTTTTTGCCGGTTTGTTGTAACTTGCCGGTTTTGTCTCTCCCCGCACCAAAAAAAGGGGGCAAACTACCGGTCAACTCGTTGACCAAAAAATAATGATA
This sequence comes from Nepenthes mirabilis, assembly GCA_025585075.1. Lineage (NCBI taxonomy): Eukaryota > Viridiplantae > Streptophyta > Magnoliopsida > Caryophyllales > Nepenthaceae > Nepenthes > Nepenthes mirabilis. Next base: position 19,365 of record JAODPA010104238.1, read on the forward strand.
TTTGGCCAGTCAACTCGTTGACCGGCTATTTGGGGGCGCCAATGCTGTGAGTTAAGGCTTTGTAGCCGGTTTGCATCATAATGGCACAAAATGCCGGAATGGAAAGATGGTATGTTTTGCTGGTATGGGTATCTCCCGGATTGGTGGGTGTTGTTATCGTTTGCCGGTTTGGTGTCCTATTGACGCGGTCCATTTGCCCGATATGGCTAATGATTGTTCTTTGCCCGGTTTGGTGTTGCTGCTGGTATGAGGTCATGCAGATGTTGCCATTTGCCTAGAATGTATGATTCAAATTTCCCGGTCAATGGCTTGATCGGCATTGGAGGCATGTGGAGTTCATGGCAGCTTGAAAAGAAAGAAAATTTTGGTCAAAGGGTTGACCTGACATTGTGGCATGGATCAGGTTGGGCTCCGGCTGATGGAATGGATGGTTTTTGGTTCAAGTTTTCGGTCAACGGTTTGATTGGCTTTGGAGGCTATGGGTGTGCATGGCTACATGAAAAGAAGGAAAATTACAGCAAAAACATCTTCAGAGCCAGATTTTGGCAATGAGGGATGGCTGACAACTATGGAGATGCTAGAGGCATCAGAAGAAACCATCTCGTGAGGTCCATCACCCAATCCAGAGATATCAGGTCTGCTGCTAGAATCATTAGCTCGATCTGACAGCGCCAAAACCTCCACACCCTCAGAAAAGGTAGATTCATGGACTGGCTGCTTAGCACATTCCATCTCCACTAATTCCGATTCCAAAGAGGCAAATGCCACCTTCTTCAATTTTGTAGAATTTGAACAGGAATCGAGCCTCAGTGATGATACAGCCTCTGATTGGTTAGAGGCCATCAGCCTCAAGGGGGAAGACCCAACAACAGCCGACTTACCTTTCAGCATAGATTTCGGACCCTCAGCCTCCAGAATAGAGCAGTTTTGATTGGAGGAAAGGTCCTTCGAGCCACCATTAGGCACCCAGTGGTACATTACTACCACCTCAACTGATGATAGGGACTTTCCAGATCCCATAGAAACTCTAATCCTATCAGGAAGAGTGATATCCCGATCAACTTCCACACATATCCGTGCAGCATGCATAAAATCCAGGCGAGCAGTTCGTGGATCAAGACATAGTGGGCGTCCCACTCGGCTGGCAATCCAACTTAATCCCATTGGAGTCCAGAACTCAAATGGAATGTTAAGAAGACTAATCCATACAGGAACAATCTTCTGGGTATCCTTGTTCAGTACCATGCCAGGAGACCACTGCTTGAGGAATAAAGATTTCCTCCGAAAGGTCCAAGGACCGTGAGCCAAACAAGCAGATA
>JAODPA010104249.1:0-20681 GCA_025585075.1 Nepenthes mirabilis
CAAGTCATGATTCGAATCCCATTGAGGTAAAGGTGGAATATAGTTGGCGGCCCATCAGATGTTGCCGTTGCCGTCTATTGGGGCATGATGAAGATCAATGCTGTCCCAAGGTTGCTAAGCCTCCTTCTGGTAACTCCCGTTCCAAATCTATGTCTGCTCTAATAGTTAGTATCCCATCGGCATCTACCTCTAGGCATGGGACCGTGGATTCCGGTAGTGCCCCTTCTATGTCTCCTCCCCCAATTGATGACCAGAACACTGCTGTGGGCCATACGGGTGGTGGTGAAAGCCGCCCCAATAGCGTGGTGATGCCAGACCCTCAATACCCTGTTTTGCCGGTTTCCACAGAACCTGGCCCCTCAAACAATGGTCTGGTTTCCCAGACTCCCTCAAAATTTTTTACTTGTTCCCCTGTTCATGCCCCCCCCACTGTGACTCTTTTGCTTTAGAGTCAATCGATGAACCAGCTTGCTCAATTGACCCTTCCTGGCCTCGGACGATGCCCTAACCTCTTTGAGGTCCGGTGGAAATTCAGTTAATTCAAGTCCAGCTAATAAGGTGGTATCTGGGCCTATCCCCTGCCAATTGGATTTGGTCGCTCCTGCACCCTCACCAGCTGACTACCAGGAGTGCCCTATGGAGTCCTCCGGATGTGTGGATGATTCCCTCCATCCTCTGATGAAGGGCTCGGCTCCTAACTCACCTGACTCCGGGATCGGTCATAATCACCTGGACTTGGATGAGTTTTTACTTACTCCCACCTCTATTAAGAGGATTTCCCAGAAATACTCCCCAAACTCCCCGTTGGTTGATGAATTGCCGGGTACTAAATCTGAATGGAAGATTTCTAAGTCAAGAAACTTACCCAAAAAAAAAAAATTCTAAGTCAAGAAAAAAGAAAAAATCAGCCTCTCGGAAATCCAGGGGTGCCTCTGGCTCTTAGGAGCATGTTGATGGAGCAATCTTTGGCTGGGTCCTGCTCATGGGACCCTGTGGTTTTGCTGTGGTAAGGATTTTTGCTGTGGTATTTTTGCCGTTGACATCTGGGCGCCTCTCTGCTGATGGTCAGGGATGCTACTAGTTTTTGCTTCTGCTGCTGGTTTTGCTTCAGCACCTGTCCAGGTCGATCTCCTAGTATTATGCAACGCTCCCTTTGCATTGCTCTCCAATTGCCTGCTGAGTGGGCCTCTATTTTTACTGGAGTCTAATGGTGTCCCAATGGTCATTCACTGGTTGCCTGGCGGCTGGAGCTCCTAGCTTGGGCTATCTTTTGGCTCGAAGGCCTGTGATTACTAGGATTGCTACCAAGGCTCCATGCTGTCGTTGATGATCTTGCTCTTGGAGCTGGTGGCTTGCTGTTGTCTGGCTGTATTCTGCTTTGCAGCATTTCGAAGGAATGTAGATCAGATGTATATGTTACATATCAGTGGCTTGGCCGGAAGTTGGCTGTCTCTTTGTGATTGGTCTGGAACCTTCTGCAAATGTGGATTTCTTATTGGAGCTGGCAAGGCTGGTTGGAATTGTTGCCGTTTCTGAGGCTAATGCCCCTTGTTTAATGCTCCTGGCTCTGATCTGTAAATTTGGCAATTCCTTCTTGGCCCTGTCTTAGTGTCTATTGCTGGATTCGGATTGGGCTATATGCTGGCCTTGTTGAAAGATGCTCTGCTGCTCTAAAGGTTCATGCTGATGCTGTAGTCAGCTACAGCACCCAGTGTTGTTGCAGCATTGTTGATATTCTATACCTTGAACTGCTGATAGTGCCGAATGGCTCTTGGTCATGGGTTTCAGGATGAGGTCCTTGAATTCTGATGGCTGAAAGCTGCTGAAGCTGTTTGGCTACAGCTCCGATAATCTGGAGGCTGCTATTTTGCTACTGGAGGAGTACAGTGTCTGCTGCTGTTCCTCTTGGCTGCTCGTGATGTCTTGGTTGACTTGGATTAGCTAGCCTGGATCCCTTTGGTGACTTGGAGGAGTACAGTTAGCTTCATGCTGGGACCTGGCGTTGCTGTGAATTTTATTCAGTCTCTTAGGAGTTCAGTAGGCTCTTCCAGATGTTGGTGAAAATTCCCTTCTGTAGTCGGTTGGCTGCGAAGCTAACTGATTGATGCTATGCTGTTGGTCTGCTGGTGATCCTGAAGCTGGTGGCATGGATGGTTTTGTTGCCTGGCACTGGGGGCAGTGCTTCTGGTCTCGATCCTTTGTTTCTTGCTGGCCTGGCTGATCATCTTATTGACCCTGCTGCTGTTCTTAATTTGCCAGGTGGATTTCATGCGGGCTTGGAATTCTATCTTGATGATGGGCTGTGCAAACTGGTCTGCAAGGGCTCTCTTGCCGGAATGGAGTTGTGCTGACGAGGATTTGGTGCAATCCGGTTTCTGCCTTCGTTGCGCCCGGAATGGTCTGAAGTGGCCTGATTGATTTGCTTCATTTGTTCTCAGCCGGTTTGGATGATGTGGGTATGCGTATGTTGGGCCGGCCTTGCTATTGTTGGTTCTCTAGTTGATTTCGACTCTCTTTTTTCACAGCTGCCCTGCTGTTGGAGTTCTAGGGTGCTTTGGGCTGCCGGCTGATCCGGCTTGATGTTGTAAGTTGCTACGGGGCGATCGAATGGTTACTCCGGTTTTCTCGGTAGCAACTTAGTTTGTTTTTGTTTTTGTTCAAAGACAGTGTTTTTTTTTTGTTCTTCTGTTAGATTGTTCCTCTTAGGTTTGTTGAGGAAGTCTCTGTTGTACCAGTCGCTCGGGGTATGCCCTAGCGTTTTATGTTCTAATTCCAAGTCAAAAACTTGGAGTTTTAACATTATTTTTTGTAAATTTTCTCCCGTTAATCCAAAATACACACTTGCTTACCAAAAAAAAAAATATGATCCCACCATGTGGGGGAGACATCATCAACGAGTGGGAGTTATAGAGGCCCACTGGCTTAAGATGCTCTAGGAAGTAGGCATCAGGGCCAGGGGGCGGGAGTAGGGCGACCCTCTGTAGAGGGGGTAGGGAGGGAGAAGGAAGAGAGACGATAGGAAAAACCATCGCCTATGGAGAAGGATTGGGGGACAGAGAAGGAGAGGAAACCCTAGAGGGGACCAATTGCGCCAACAGGGGGCCGGCCATGGCTGGCATTGGTGACGGTGAGAGTCAGCCAAGAGACGCTAAGCAAAAGCCAAATTTTATATTTATAGAGAAGCTCCTGGTCCGAAAGGATATTGTCACTAATTTGCTTCCCAACAACAAACGTCGTTTGGCATTTGTCGACAAGATAGGGTAATGTTATCTTAAGCCGGCTTACAATGATCTTCGAAATCGCTTTATAGATGACGTTACAGCAGGAAATGGGGTAATAGTCGAAGACCATGCGGGGAGATTGCACCTTTGGAATAAGGCTAATAATGGTAGTGTTCAATTGTTTGAGGAGCTTTCCATAATTGAAGAAAACACGAATGGCTTCACAGACAGACTGACTAACAATCTCCCAAGAATCCTTGAAGAACTTTGAGGAGAATCCGTCAGGGCCGGGGGCTCTGTAGTCACCAATGGAGAAAATTGCCGTTTGGATCTCTGCATAGCTGATCAGGCCAGTAAGGGAGCCATTTAGAAAGTCTGAAACAGTGTGAAGGATGAAACGGTGGAGATGCGTGGCATTTGCCAATCCCTGTAAGCGGCCAATTCCAAGAGCCCTTTTGAAGTGGTCAACAACCAATTTATGAACTTCCTCGATCCCGACAATGGGATTACCAGACTTGTCAAGAAGGGAGATGATCTTGTTTCTGTTATTATTCCCGTTAACAGTCTTAAAGAAAACGTTTGTACACTGGTCTCCCTCTTTGAGCAACTTGATCTTAGCTTTTTGCTGAAAAAGCTCAGCCTCCTTTGCCATAGCAAAATAGTATGCTGCTTTGCTAGAACGTTCAGCTTGACAACTCCCTAAGGGAGAAGGCAGGTTAGATTGCCACAGTGAATTCAAAAATCTATCAGCGCTTTCTCCAAATCTTAACAAAAGTAAGATTTTTAACTACTCAGGAAATGAGGACACCAATCTAATTATTTAGAGCATTCTCGTTTACAAAAGAGGTAAACTCCCAGTTTGCTATCTGGGTGTCCCTCTCATCGCCACTAAGCTATCCATCTCAGATTTGTTTTTTTTGTTTTGTAAATAAGTAAAAGTGTATTAAAGTAAAAAAAATTGCAGAACTATGTTCTAACTCCAAGTGTTTTGCTAACTTAGAGGCAGAACAAAGACGCTAGGGCATCCCCTAGCACCTCCATGAACCAAATCATGAGACCGAAGGAAGTTTACAGAAAGAAGAAAACATGCAAAAGAAATAAAACCCAGACCGGCCGCATATCATGAGACCGGAAACAACAAGGGAAGACCCATCAAAAGGAGCTAAAAACTCGAACCGGCCACTAACCGAAGGCAACCCGACAACTAGTGGATCCCCATGGACCACACTCACATGCTGGAGAAGCACCAACCCACAGCTAAGAAACGCGAGCTGGTTGTGCTCTCGTCCGTTAACACCACCGCAGAAAAGAACAGCCCCTCGAACTAGACCATCAAGAGAAAAAAATGATCGAGGACTGGATTAATATCACCTCGGATGAAACCACAGCACCTTGGGCAGTATTTACACCAACCATCTTCAAAATACCATAGCCTAAGATTGCTTAGTGGACACAAAAATCAACATCAGAGCTTGGAATAAATGGCTGCAAACACAATGTCACGCTTGGGGTAGCAGCAAGTATCAGCTGAAGATCAAATTGCAAACAGAATAAGGAACACATCTGCTTCAGTAGCCCACCTAGCTTCGCCAGATTCAGCCCGACATGGACCAGTATAAAAGAGGAGAATTGCAACACGCCAAATACAAGACCAAAATCAGACAGTAGCTCAAAATTGTGGAGATGACATCTGGAGCCATCAGCAGAGGGTTTACACCCCATGGAACAGTAGCCATGGAAAGAAAAATAGAAACCGCTAGTAAGCACATTTTGCAGCTACCCGGTGCCACATCCTAATCTGACAGATTATCAATGGCCAAACCACAGCACTAGCAAAATTCCAGCCTTCATAATTACCTGAATTCAAGACAACATAGGGCCGATAGATCAAGTCCCATATGCTCAGCAAGAGCTGCAACTGGAGCATCAATGCAAGACAGCCTGCTGCAAACCAGAGGAGCAAAACTAAAAATCTGCTGTCCTGACTTCAACAGCAGCACAACAAACCCTCCCATACCACTTCCGGGCAAGCCATTAGCAGCACAAAACATTTACCAAGCAAAAATCTGCATCAGCATCAGCTAAATTTCCTCAACCATTGCTCTTCAACCCCGTAGAATGGCTAAAAGAAACAGCAAAAAGAACCAGCATGAAAAAGAACAACAAGTCAATATCAAAGCCCAACATCACCACAACTCATCATGTATAGCCACCCACATCCAGAAGCACAGCTTCAGCATCATATACTAATCCACAGGATAAAGGAAGCATCAACTAATCAACCACCATAATGCAGCCGCTGATCAACTCAGATTGACTAATCAACCAGAGTAAAGACTCATTGATAAGCACACAGATTTTTTCTTTTTTGGGGGGAGGGGGGCGGATGAGCGTGTGTGAGAAACTATCCATCTCAGATTGCAAACCTCTCCTCGATAAAGTACAGCAGAGAATTTCCTCATGGAGGAATAGATGGCTTTCTTTTGGTGGGCGGCTTTAGCTTATTTCATCCATCCTCTCTACAATCCACAATTACTGGGCCTCTTTGTTCATCATTCCAAAAACCGTACAGAAAAGTATGGATAGGTCCATCCGCCGCTTACTGTGGCACGGTTCCACCTATGGGAATTATATAGCTAAGGTTGCCTGGAAAGATGTTTGTACGTCTAAAGAGGAAGGAGGATTGTGCATAAAAAACATTGTAGCATCTAATAAAGCCTTGTTGAGTCGCCATCTTTGGAGGATCATCACAAAGGACACGGCTTCTGTTTGGGTTTCTTAGTGTTATGCTTATCGATTCAAAGATAGGTGCATTTGGACCATAAAAATCCCGGATTCAACTCCTTGGAGTTGGAAAAAACTCATGAAACTCCGTACTATTCTTCACCCCAAGATTCACTATCATATTGGTAATAGCGTTGACACATTCTTATGGCTGAATTTTTGGCATCCTCTTGGACCCCTCTGTGATCGGTTCAATGATAGAGTCAGGTGTATAACGGGGTTTCCTAGTGACGCAAAAGTCATGGATATCATCAATATAGGGAAATGGATGTGGCCAAATCCGTTTGATATGGAGGTTGCAGAGATTGTTGAAAACATGCCACCTTACAACCCTGATTCCCCCTATAGAGATGGGGTAAAATGGTGTGAAGACAGCAATTGAGTTTTATTGACTAAATCTGCTTATGGGCTATTCCAAGGGTCTAAAGAAAAGGTGGCTTGGTTCAACCTTGTCTAGGGCCCTAAGTACATTCCGGCTCTTGCATTATACTGTGGCTGGCTATTCGGTGGAGACTTAGCACTCTGGATAGAGTGAGTACTTTCATCCAACAACCGGCATCCTGTATCCTGTGTACCAATGGATCTGAAAGTCACGACCACCTCTTTTTTGCTTGCCCATTCTCTTCGACTGTTTGGCGGATGATGCACCATAAGGCTGGGATGAGTTGGCCTTATCCAGATTGGCATTCCAACATTATGTTGGCTACTGACATATGGAAAGGTAAAAACCGCAAAGCACTCTCATTCTGCCTCGCCCTTGCTATCTCAGTTTACTTTTTTTTGTTAAGTACTGCCTTAGTTTACTATATTTGGAAAGAAAGAAACCATCGCATTTTCAAAAACTCGTTGCCTCAAAATGAATCCCAAAAAGAAACCATCACTTCTATGGTTCGTTGTAAACTAGAAAATACTCCCGTAGACAGGACGTATAGCTACAGATCTATTTTGACAAGATGGAGTACCCCTCACTTGGTTCGGTCTTGGAGAGAAGAGTGAAGCTCTAGAGAGAGAAGCTCTCCCTTCTCTCTACTTTCAAATTTCAAAATTGAAATCTGATCAACATCTCTTGGCTGGCTCTCGCTGCCACCAGCGCCGGCCATGGTTGGCCACCTATTGGTGCCGTCAAATCCCCCCAAGGCCTCCTTTCCTTCTCCGTCCCCAAATCCCTCATCATCGATGTTGGTTTCATTTGCTGTCAATCTACATTCTCCCTCCTTCCCTCCTTTACAGGGGGCACCTTGCTCCTGTCCCCTGGGCCCGATGCCTCCTTCTTAGCAAGTCTGAAACCTTTGGACCTTTGCAACTCTCACATGCTGCTGTCTCCCTCTCCCCTTGATTCATATGTAGGGCATGCAGAACGGTGTTTAAACGCAATCCAATTTTGGTGCGTGGATGGTTAGGGGCCTACGCCTTCTAATCCTGAAGCGTCTGGCAAGAAACCCATCTTCCTTAAACGATGGCTGCCGGGGATGGAGTTGTCTAAGGATGCTCACAAAATGATTCAAGTTTGGATTACTCTTTTAAACGTCCCAATCGAATACTGGACCACCTTGGGCCTAAGCTAGATAGCTAGTGGGGTCGACAAACCCCTTCACTTAGACCCGAGCACAGCCCATATGGAACGAGTGCACTTCGCACGGATATGCGTTGAAGTGAGTAAAAATGCTCCTCTTCCTACAAAAATCAGGGTTCAATCTGGTGATAAAGAAACAGCCCTGCTTGTTGATGTTGTGGTTGATTATCAGTGGAAGCTGGTGCATCATGTTAATAGTTGCTCAGCTAACCATAAGAGCACCAGAAAGAACATGCCTGCTCAACAGGATGTTGCCTCTAGGAGCTTGACCACTGGTGACTCCTTGGCAGGTAGTGGGAATCCCTTCTCTTTCGATTGCCATCATGCTGGTGACAATGCTCTGTGTTTAAATCTTGGTCATGCTATGAATTTTGCCTCTGAACAAGAGGCTTTTGATGCCAACCATAAGGTGCCTTTGGAAGATAATTCGGTTGTTATTGGTGCGATCTCTCATGAGTCAAAAGTGGAAAATCAGGAGGATTCTACATTTGATGAGCAAATGGTGCCAGCATCGGGGATGTCTGGTGGTTTGGAGGAGTTTTCCTTTGTTCCAAAAATGATTTCGTCGGCACTGGAGGTCACCTGCCCAGCCATGATGATAACTCAATCAACGGGTTTGGACTTGACTCAAAGTCTCCCCCTGCTGGTGCAGTTTCTGTAACTGTTTTGATTGTTGTCTGTTCAGGTGCAGGTTCAATTGGTATGCAAAATGAACTTTTGATTAATTTTGCTCAGATTGATGGTTTTCAAGAAGGCTCTCTTATTGAGAGGAAACCGAAAATGCATTCCTTGGATGTGGACTTAGAGTTAACTCCCGACTCTATTTCAAGACTTTCTAGTAAGTATCTCCTGGATAAGTCTGGCCTTGCAGAGGAGACAATGGGCGTTGAGGTTTTTGAGACCGGCAACCAACGGGTCCTTGATTGTATCCCTATTAATGCTTCTGCTTAGATTCCAGAGGCCACGATAGCAGAGGATGTTGATAATGATCCTATGGGTTAAGCCATCTAGAGTTTAATAATGGGTAAAGATGTTTGGTTACACCTTAACTCACTCGCCTCGGATCAAAGATTCATGGTTTATGCTTTTCTTGATAGCTATTGGTGTGATGTAACTAAAAAGATAAGAGATGAGTTCAAATCATCCTTTCCACTGGATAAGGCAATTATGAATTGCTCCTAAGGTGCACCCTTTGAAGCCCTCAGATTGCTGAAGCCCTCAGATTGTTGGTGGTTGCTAAATCTTCTAAACGACACATTGACTCCTTATCTCCTGATGGAATGCTTGTTATTTTTGGTATTCTTAGCTTCATACTGGAATTGAAAACGTCTCATCCATCCGGTCAGTTTAGCAATCTGAATGAACTTGTAGCTAGCCTCCATCTACTAGATAACTCTAAACGCTCACAACCACTGGATGGGCACCGTGTGAAGGATGTGAATCACAATCAAGGTATTATGGTACAAAATGGAACCTGGAACCAAGCCATGTCAAGAAAAAAGCAAAAAGCCGGCTCAAAGAAATCGAAGGGTTCCTCTGGCACGAAAGGCGCTCCGTAGCCGTCTGAATGCAAATTCGGCCTATGAGGCCGCATTTTGATAGTGCTTTTGGCCTGTTTGGATTCCTTGCGGTTGTGGCTTATTAGCCTGCTTGGTTGCTATTTTTTTGGCGGTGTGGAGTTGAGACCGGTTTGGTATTGCTGATGTGGATCGAAGTTTTGCTCCTCGTCTGATATGCCTCATGGCATGGTGCATGCCTTTTACCAGAATGCACATGATGTCCGAGGACTCTGTGAAGGAGGTAGGCCCTCATCCGAGGACTATGAAGTTGGTATCCTGCTTTGGCTATAGTCATGGCCGAGTTGCTATGGGCTGATGCTCCCGTCCGTGGCCAGTTGGGTGTGTCCAGGACCTCTATGAACTTGGATGGCGCACCTGTTGGATTGGTTTTTTTTTTTGGTAAGCAAGTGTGTATTTTGGATTAACGGGAGAAAATTTTACAAGAGAATTATGTTATTACTCTAAGTTTTTAGACTTGGAGTTAAAACATAAAACGTTAGGGCATACCCCGAGCGACTAGTACATCATAGAATACATTCAGAAAACCTCTAAGAGGATGGAACTAACAGAAGGTAGTAAACGAACAACGTCATTTTACAAAAGTGGGAACAACAACAGTACTGCCCCCAAACCAAAGTGCATCCCAAGAACAGGAACAGCAAATCTTCCACTACGGCTTCGAAACCAAACCGTCACCCTTGAAATGAAACCTGCCACAGGTTGGCAGATGAGGACCGAAGTGGAAACGGCAGTTGGAAACGCCATAAAAAAGTCAACCAGCCAAGAGTCAACACCGGCAATTGAAAGCGGCTTGAAATCGGCCACAGTAAATTCAAATCGGCCATAAGTCTGAAGCAGCACACAAAACCTGCTCCCGTGTGCAAACGAAACCAGCAAGCAGCCCCAAACCGATCACGATTCGAGATCGGCAGCTGAGATCTAAATCAGGAATTAAGCTCCCAATCGCGCTCGGCAATTTACTCCCAAACCGGCATTTGGGATGCAATCGGAGGCTACAACAATCGAGATCGGCATATGGGATTCAATCCGAGATCGGCAATTCATATTGAAGCCCAAACCGGCTCTTGAGACCAGATCGGCAATTGGGTCATAACCTCATCCGAGCAGAAACTGGATTACACCATACACGCAATCCATACCGGCAATTGACCCTGTGCAAACCGGTTTGCAGTCGAAATGAAACCGGCCTTGATTCCATTTCGGCAAAACCACGAAGATAGAATGCATAGCCTGGGGAGCTCAATCCACGTCAGCATAGATTTCATTTCGGCAAAACCAAGTGCAAAACGCCATTACACAACTGGAAACTACAGCCGTGGTCTCCCTTCGAGGGGTTCCCACCATAACAGCAACCATCAGCATGAAATCAGTGTATCAAGCTTCAAAGAAAACATCAGCTTGGCCTTCAGCGTCCAACAGTGGCAGCAGAAAACCTTTCAGCGTCCAACTGTATTCGTCCTCAATCAAAGAAAGACAGCAACCAAGAATTTCACCAGCTTCCAGCATACTCAGCCTCAGAGAGCAACACCAAAGCCCGCAAAGTATATGCAGACAAGGTCCACACTCCAGCTAGTCAGACAAGCTGGCAGTCCCAAACCACATGAAAAAGAGAAATGTGGCCACAATGGAATCCCAGCACATGTCACCATTATTGGAATGCCACACCTCCATCAGTAGGACAAAGGCTCCATCCAATGATCTAAGGCACACAGAGGCCGTGAATATCACAACCAAAGTATATGCAGACACCCATTCCAATCACAACAGAATCTCTGCCCGTCCCGATAGAGAATAGCATAAATCAGCACCCACAACAAGAATGTTGCCCACTCACATGAACAACCGATGGATATGAAATTTTCAACATCCAATTCAGCCGACTCATCAGTGCATTCCTCAGAAGTACCCATCGTGAGATACTTCCATCTCAGCAACCAGATGCTGAATCAATCCAAATATCTCCAGAAGCTGGCATTAAGGAATGTCTCCACCAGCTTTAACACAGTCATAGCATGGCACCAAGAGCAGAGGCCATCAGCATCAGCAGTCAGCTTAAACTACCATTACTACTCAGCAGTTATACAGACTAAAATCAGCACAGAAAGGCTATACAACATTTCCTGCTTATGTAATTCATGGGCTTCTGTTATCCATCCGGCATCTGGAGAAAATCTCCATAACATATACCATAAGAACATACCACAAATTAAAGAGTAAATATGTATTGGCATCAACACAATCAACAGAGTTCCTGCATCATACCACTCCAAAATCACCATTTATTATCGGCCGGGATGACAGCACCATAGTCAAAGCAAGGCTTCCGGAGAAACCTTCAAATCTCACACTTCACCCATCAAGCCACAACCTCAGCATTGATCACAAAGCTTACTCACTAGCTGCTACTCACCATTTTCAGAAAAAAATGGGGCCCCAACAGCACAGGCAGCGTACCAAAAAAAGGGTTTAATTATTCCAAAAGGGACCCATGGACCTCCAAGTACAACCAGGAAAAGGAAGTCACTAAAATACTCCCGATCAATTCTAATTCCCCGGTATCAAAACCCAGACAAAAAAAGAACCCGGCAGCAAAGGCCTAGGAGCTAGAGGCGCCACTGGACTTTTTGGAGGCAGCCTTTTTCTTTTTCCTAGACTTAGGAATCTTCCACCGAGCCTCCAGGCCCCTTAATTCATCAACCGAAGAGGCTTTAGAAGAGTATTGCTTAGAAATCCTCTTAATGGAGCTTGGGGCAAGCAAAAATTCATCTAAATCGATATTATGGTGTATGGGTTCGGGATCCAGGGAATTAGGATCCAAATCATCCATCTGCATATTCAGGAAGCCGACCAAATTTCTGGAATCTTCCGGTATACAATATTGTTGCGCACACTCAGCAGACAAATGTGGGATAGCACAACCAATTTGGCTTCTGTTAACAGAATCCAACCGGGGAGGGAGCTCAACCTTATTGCCAGACCTGGTAGCCCCAAGACCCAGCTTGGCCTGAGGTATTGAAACAGAACTAGGGTAATTTGGGCTAGTAAGCGCCAGCGAATCAGCAATTGGAAGGGCTGGAGTTTCAATTACAGCCCCAGAAACCGGTTCAGCTTTTAGAACAGCAATTGGGGTCGTGATTGGCTCCGGTTGGGGCAAGGCTTCTTCAGCCACAGAATCGGGAAGTTGACCAGATTTACCATACGAATCAATTGGAGGCTAAGATGCATGGCAATCAGACTCCACATGATCCTCAGAAAGATGGCTATCGTTAAGGACCGGGTTAGTTAGCCCTGGGCCCAGAGGATTAGGATGAGGATTACATGGAACTAGCTTGGACCGGCAACTAGACTTCAGATGCCCAATCTGTTGGCATCGAGCGCATCATGTTGGCTTCCAGCTATACGCCACATTCACCGAATCAACTTCAGTAGAAGCAGAGCAAGGATGAACAGCAATGGAGCTGGGGAACGGACCATCCACACCGACTTCAACGCAAATCCTTGCAAAGGACAGATTTTCCATACGAGATGTCTTGGGATCAATCTGAAGAGGAATCCCAATCCTACTGGCTAACCAGCACAGACCAGCGTGCGACCACAATTCGAGTGGAATGTTCGACATTTTAATCCAAATTGGAAAGCGCTTGTGTTCGTCTTTTGATAGCTCCACGCCAGGCTTCCAACGCTTTAGGAAGATTGCTTTGCCAGAGAAAATCCATGGACCGGCACGAATGACTTTCTCCATCATTTCTTCAGAAGGGAATCAGATGAAAAAAAAACCGCCTTCGTTTCTAGCCGTTTGCTTGAGACCGAATCGGGACCAAAGTTTCAAGGCAATTGCTTTAACAGCCGTGAAGTGTGGTGGAGAGTTAAGGAAATAGCCCACCAATGTATTGCTCCAAAACAAGTTTCCTTGTTCGATGACCTCTGCCGGAGGAGAGAGAGAACCATCGGAACACAGAGTAGCCTGGAGAGGGAAGAAACGGAGTTCAGAACTAAGCCTAGACCCGTCCTTCTTCACAACATCAGCCCATGAATGGGGGGACACATCGTTACCACCGGATTGGACGGGAGCGCGATTCAGGGACTCGGACGAAACAGGGGCCTGGGTCCAAGGTGAAGGAAGCTTTGAGGGAGAAATGAACGGGGGCGAGACAGAGTTCTGAGGAGAGGAGGTGTGGGTAAGGATGGGGGAGACGGACACCGGAGGAGGAGCAAGGGGGTCGGCCATGGACGTCGATGAGCACTGCTGACAGAGAAGGGAGGAGCGTCTGTCAGAGACGGCAGAAACGAATTTCAAATTTGAAGTTCGAAATCTAGAGAGAAGTCAGAGAACTTCTCTCTAGGGAGGAGGAGCTCCGAGGCGGCGTAAAGCTGCTTCCATGAAAAACCGTACTCCTCATTCATTGCCTACCGGATTGGTGTTATACTAGTTTGCACATGCTTGTGTGCCGGAATGGGGTTTACTCTACTGGCGTGGAATACCTCCTGGTTTGATGGATATTGAGTGGTAGTATTTGCCTGGTTCGATAACCTACTTGTGGCTGGTTGGAACTCCTCATGGATAGATGGAATTTAGTCTGGTGTGTTGGCATGTGAGCATTCTAGTTTATTCCCTCTCTCGCTTTCGGTTTGGGCAACCCGCGCCAACCATTGACGTGGACAATTCAGTTGCTTAGCATGTTTGATGCTGTGCTCTGCCGGTTTATTGTTTGCCCGGTTTGGTGATGCGATTTGTTTGGGCTCTTGCTGACCTAGCCCTGTCTGCTAAAATTACCAATTCTGCCATTTTGCTCCTCGTCCATGTGCCTCTTACTTGATTAGGCTGACGTGGAATATTTTTGATACACTGGTCTTCTTTTTCTTTCCCAGACTGGGTGGCCGGTCTTTAATTAGTGGGTTTGTTATTATTTGCTGCGTCTGCAGCCTTTGTTGCCGATCCGATGTTTTGATGACTCAGTTGGAGATTTTACTCTAGTGTCATTGATCTTGTTGAATCTGCTTTTGGGTTTTTTTCATTTCTTTATGACTTTGTCATGGTCTCAGGGGACTCCCTTGCTGCTATGTTCTTACTCCAAATTTGGCAAAATACTTGGAATAGAACATAGATTTTGTACTCTTATTTATTTTTAATAAAATTTACTTTTTTTGGTAAGTAATTAAAAATAAAATTTACTTACTTACGAAAAAAAAGGAGTATCCCTCATTTGAACTAGAGGTAGGCAGTCGATCAGCGCTTATTGGGCTGTTAAAGTGGACTAAGATCGAGTCCAGTTGCTGTGTGGGGCGGGTGCTTTTCTTTATCTTTTGCTGGTATTGATGATGGGGACGCATGGACAGTGATGAGGTCGTTTTTTTGGGAGGTTAGCTCACTGACCGCCACAAGGTGTTTTGACGGTATGCTTGTTTCCTGGTTCCATGGATTGGATTGGCTCATTCAGTTTTGGGACTTTGCATCTTCCAGGCCTGGATCATAAAAAAAAGGAGTGTTTGTTTGTGGCCGGTATGGACATAGAGGGGCTCAGCATCCTCAGGGCTGGCTTACTCTTGGAAAAAAAAATTATTTTGTGTGTGTTAGCCTGTTGGGCTGACGAGGGCACAGAGGGCTCAACACCCTCAAGCCTAGCTGACGTGGACAAGATTCTTTCCTGGTGTTGTCGGGAATGCAAACCGGTGTTTGAACTCGACACAAAATGGATGCGCGGATGGTCAGGGGCCGACAACTTCTAATTCTGAAGTTATTGCTCTTGCTGCAAATCTGACCTACCTTCATTCATCTTCTAGTGTGGTCAAGAGCAAAGTCGTTGCCGAAACTGGGAATGTGCCTAACTCTTCGCAAATCAATTCAGGTGTGGCTCTTTCAATGCCCCCATCCTCCTGGGTAGATGTTGTCCAAAACAATGGAGTTAGTCTTTGTCCTCCACTTAAATTTTATCCCCCTCAATCTATTGATGGGGATGTCATCTCCATATCTCCTCTTGTTGAGGTCATTCAGCAGAGCCAGGAATTTTGGGGTGCAACGCTAGTGGGATACTTCTATGAAACTCCATTACACTTTCTGGCGGTTAACGACATTGCCCGCAAAATTTGTGCCAGATTTGGGCTATGCCATGTAGCTGGGAATGAGAATGGCTTCTTCTTCTTTCGGTTTGTGTCTGAAAAACAATTGAATCTCTGTTTGTCTAAAGGCCCCTGGGCATTTGGCAAGAAAACCATTTTCCTTAAATGATGGATGCCTAGAGTGGAGTTATCTAAGGACTCTCACCAAATGATTCATGTTTGGATTACTCTTTTCAACATCCCGATCGAATACTGAACCCCCTTAGGTCTTAGTTGGATAGCAATTGCGGTTGGTAAACCCCTTCAACTGGGCACGAGCACAGCTCGGATGGAACGAGTGCACTTCGCACAGATATGCGTTGAAGTGAGTAAAAATACTCCCCTTCCTATAAAAATCAGAGTTAAATCTGGTGATAATGAAACGGCCATGGTTGTTGACGTAGAGTAGCTTACCAGTGGAGGCCGGTGCATCATGTGAATGGTCGCTCTGCTAACTAGAAGAGCACTAGAAAGAATATGCCAGTTAAACAGAGGGAAACTCCTGTCCAGTGCTGAGGAAACCCGTCGAGAGAATACCTCTCTATCTCTCTCGTTAGGGTTCTGTCCGGCGCTGCCGCCGGTGTAGCCGACCTCCTTGGGTCACCGGCCTTTCGAAGTTGGCAAACGCCCCTGATTGGAAGAGCTCTACTCATCTATTGGTTCATACCTCCACCCCCTTTCCTATTTTGCATAGAAATTCCCCACCCCCTCCACTGGTCCAGATGAAAATTTCTTAGTGAATATGAGGGCTTTGGGCTTCGACAAATGTCACCCGCTGGCGTTGACCGCTTCTCCTCGTCCTCCGCCTGCTAGTCCTGGCGACCAATGTAGAAGCTTGCTGCACTCTGTTTCTTTGGATGTCCTCAAACCTGAGCCGTCGTCTGTGGCCATTCCCTCTGTTCGTCCTGAAGAGGGAGTAGAGTTAGCCAAATGCTCGTCTGTCCACAATGCCCTTTCCTTTCCCTAAGGAGGGGTTCCAAGTCAGTACACCAACTCTGAGCAGCGGTGTGGGAGCCTTGCTATTTTGAGTCAAAGGGATGTTGATTCTGGAACTCTGGTCGATGATGACATTATCCTTCCTCGTGCTAGTGGCCGGGACACTCTCGGTGATGGTTTTAAGCTGAAATCCATTCTCAAAAAACAAAAATGACCTAAGCAGAAGTGGCCCCCTCCTTCTAATCATCATCTCTAGCTCAAATTACTGATTGCCCTCACTATCTTGCCCCAGCCTTTTGCAGGTCCTGAGGTGTACTACCTTCTGCTACAGTGTGGACTGTGATTTTCATCATCCTTCAACCGAAGAGATTCTTTTGCTGAAATGCTAGTGGGGCAGAGGTTTCTTTGTCGATACCAATAGAGAACCATGGCACCTATAGGGTTTGGTATGACCAGTTAGGATGCCCGGGTTGGATGTCCTTCTTGACAAACCAGTTTCCTCCCTCACATTATCCCGGTGTGAAAGTCTAAAATTAGGTTAACCTGCTGCCGGGTTAGGATGTCGGGGACAATCTGGTTCGGATGGAATCGCTGGTTCCATCTTTCTCTAATTCCCGGTTTGCTCTGTTAGCATTGTGATGAGCGTTGTGGTTTGCCCTATTTGGCTACCGGTTGAGGCTGACGTGGACAATATAATTTGTTGGACTCACCGTCTTCTTTCTACCACATGTTCCTGGTTGCTGCTATGCAATGCGTTAGGTAGGAGTTGTTGCCTCTTTGGTATCTAGAGACCCTGTAGGTGCTATTATCTTGGTCTCACATGATCTTCGAAGATTCGGTGTATTGCTTAGTTGGATCCTTCTCTTTTATGATTTGGGTCATGGTCTCAACTTATGACATGCTTCATGAGGCTTGCGGTATACTCCATTAGCTTTGTTCTAATTTCAAGTCAGAAAAACTCTTGACGTTAGCACAAAGTTGTGTATCTTTCATTTAAATTTAATACATTTTATTTACTTACCAAAAAAAAAAACAGGCTTGTGAAGGGTAATATATCTATGTTATCATGACATGTTCATGAGGTTTGGGGTATGCCCCATTATCTTTGTTCTAATTTTAAGTCGGAAAAATACTTGGAGTTACCACAAAGTTTTGTATCATCATTTTAATTTAATGCATTTTACTTACCAAAAAAAAGTTTTGGCTTCAAGTTGGAAAAACTTTTTTTTTTGTAAGTAATAAAAATGTATTATTAAAAATGAAAGAATACAAATTAGATATTCAATCTTCAAATAGATTGGAGATAAACAACTACACTAGGGCATATCCCGAGCTGACAAATATAAGATTTCAAAGAGAAAACAAAAACAGACTATGGTAGCAATATACTTGCAGAGCTAAGCAATGGAAAAACGCCATTCATGCAACGGCAGGAGTCAAAGGCATCTCATCCCGTTGCATATACATCACGGGAGGAGTCAATCTCGTCCAAATGCAAAAAAGCAATGTCATCCACAATTTCAACATCCACAATTTCAATCTTTTCTCCCTTCTCATCAATGTCGTCACTATCAAGTGAACCACGGGTAGAGAGAGAAGCTCTCTCTTCTCTCTAACTTTCAAATTTCAAAGCTTCCACCTCGTGTACTAGCACCCTACCGCTGCCAGTGCTCCCCATCCTCCTTCTCAGTCGGCGTCACCAGCCATGGTAGGTCCTTCCTTGACTTCCGATTCCCTCTAATCTCAGCCCAGTCTGTCTCTCCCTGCCTTTGATTCTGGTTACTGGATTCTGAAATCGTTCCTCCTGCTCTCTGATTTTCAATCTTCAAACCTACTCTGTCGGCTCCCGTTTCCACTTCTTTGGCACTTAATGGCACCGAAAACCACTCAACTCGGCCCAACCTCCTCCACTATCTGGCTCTCTGACG
Organism: Nepenthes mirabilis; assembly: GCA_025585075.1. Lineage (NCBI taxonomy): Eukaryota > Viridiplantae > Streptophyta > Magnoliopsida > Caryophyllales > Nepenthaceae > Nepenthes > Nepenthes mirabilis. The sequence continues at coordinate 18,119 of JAODPA010104249.1, forward strand.
CTGTATTCTCCTCGTGCCCCTCTTCCACCTTCCCTGTTTCAATACCCATTTCTCAATCTGCGAATGATCTATGGAAGATCTCACCTTCCTACCCCCAAGCTCCACCAGCCACCTCCCACTTCCTCGTGACCTCTGATTTGCCTTCTATCGCAGCTTCTAGAATGCCAAAGCGTTGGACCCCTAAAATTTCTCAGAATTCATGGGCTCTGTTTGCCCCTCTTTCCTCAATCCTCCCTCCACCTTCGTCACTCTCGATATCCTCTATCGTCTCTCCCCATTTAACTGCTGAATAGACCTCTCTTCAGAGGAGAGTCTCGTTTGCACTCTCAAACCCCTGTGTACTGCCTTCCCCATCTCCGGCTGGAGTATCTGACTCACCCCCTTTCTCTCCCCTTCGCTCGACCCATTTCATGGAGCTGATTGATGTGGAGTCGGTTAAATCTGATTCTCCTTCTTCCTCCAATCCTTATGGAGGTTCTGGAGTAGATTGTATCGTGTCGTCGTCATCTGGTCACTGCTCTCACCCATATCCACATGCCTCTTCCACAGACTTTGGTGCTCCAGCATCTGAAATGTCGAACCCTGAAGTCGTGTAGATGGAGACGATTTCTGGGATTTCTCAGAATTCCCAAGATGGGTCCAATCCCCTCACTGGTGCCACTCAATCTGCTTCCATGGATTCTCCAGTTGTCTCTGGCTCTGTTATCCCACCTGAACCAAAAGCTACCCATCTGCTCTCAAGAATGGAGGCGCAGACTCAACCAGCTATGCAGGACGCCCCGAATGGAGCTCCTGTTGGCATGCCAGTCCCTTTGATTCCTTTAGGTTCTGCTAACAACAATCCTGGAACATCTTGGTCCTCAGTGGTTTTTTTTTTTTTTTTGGTAAGTAAGTGTGTATTTTGGATTATAGGGAGAAAAGTTTACAAAAAACTATGTTATAACTCCAAATTTTGACTTGGAGTTAGAACATAAGACGCTGGGGCATACCCCGAGCAACTTTACATTTGAGGAAAACTCAAAAAAAAAAACTCCTAAGAGGAGCAATCTAACAGAACATAGAAAATGAACATAGTCATTTTACAAAATCAGATTCAAAATCTGTTACTCCCGAGGTAATAGGATCAACCACATCCGGTAGCCCCATAGTAATTGCAACATCAAAAACAAGCTGCCCACAGCAAATCTGTAGCCCAGGTATTCCAACTGCATGAAGCAATACTGGCCCGCCTTTCAAAAGCCCATGCAAGAGCACAGCAGCCGGATACCAAATATAATAACAGCCCATCCATCACCAGCGGCGAAGGGGCTGCACATCAACATCTTCATAGTCAACAGCCGGTGTGGCAAGAACCCAATCAATTCCTCGAGGTTTAAGGTCGTCATGAGATTCAGCTTCTCAAAGGCGCCCTTGCACTTCATCTGCATTCACACCGCATCACAGACCATGGGATTCATCAGCATACACCAAAGCTCATCACACCATATCAGCAAGGCACCCAAAACCAGCATAGCAAAAGCATCAGCATCACAACTCCTCATCACACCCAACACCATGCAGGCCAGTTCTACCACCACCAATAGTTCTACCATTATCCAGTACCAACAGCATTAGAGGCACTCCCATTGCAACTTGATTGTTGAGTTCAGCCCAGATCAATGCTCTAGGAGGCAATGCATCAAACCCGAGTTCCAAGAACTCCAGCAACAGCGATCAAAAAGCTGCCTCAAACGTTGCATCAGGCCATTGACATTTCATCAGCAGCCAAAACTTGAGCTTTGAAAATAAGGACAGCAGACATGGGCCTCAGCAGATCTGCAACATCACAGCAGCATTGCTTGCTTCAGTGCACCAAACACAGTCCCAACTGCCAAGCAGCAAGTCTTCCAATATCAAAGCCGACAACAGTTTCAGTCCCTTACCAGAAAGCAGCAACACTACTGCACACCCATCAGCATCGAGCCAACAGAACCTGAGGCTGGAACCCACCACCATTATACACAATCATCAAAATCTACACATCCTGGCTACAACATTAAAGGCACTACAGCAGCATAACTCAACAAACCATAGACACCCGAGCCTTAGCATTGGCAGCATTAAATAAATCACACCAGACCCAACTCCATACCATGCCAGCATTCATCCATTCTAATATGCAAAAGACAAAATGCAGCATCCATAGGGAAAACAACTTCTGACAGAGACAAAATAATACCAGAGGCAGCACATGTCACCCAATAATCAGCATCATAACCCTCTTCACCCACTGATACCATTCTGCCCACACATTACCATCTCATTCCCCAAAGCAGCATCAGCATAGACCTATCCATTGAAAAAGGCACCACATTTCCAGGATGCAACCACAAGTCAATAACCCACTCCATCAGAGTCCCAACGGATCCATTGGAGTGCCAAAAACAGAGACCCCAATCCACACCCATGCAGAATAACTGCAGAAACAACAGCAAGGAAATCCACAACAAGATACCAGCACCTTCAACCGTTAGCAGCCGACCAGCCAGGTTAAGCAGACGCCAATACTCACTGATAAATTTAT
>JAODPA010104260.1:0-20678 GCA_025585075.1 Nepenthes mirabilis
TGAAAATGGAGATTTTGATAAATCTTTTTACCTTTTTGCAGTATTATCTATTTATATTTCTTGTATATATAACAATAATTACTTTAAATTCCAATAGTTTAAATAAAATACGAACACATAATACTCCTGTTACGTTCCTAATTTTCGGTTGTTGTACGAATTAGGGAGCTTTTGGATTCTGCATTTGGATTAGAACTCAAGTGGGTTTGATTTTCATCATTGGTAATTTAAAACCTGTACAATATAAACTACAAATAAAAGGTCAAAGGTTGACGGGATATTTCTTACCGAAAATACTCCGACATTCAAATCAGAAACCTTCTACAATGAATAGAAAGAGGTGCACACTTAGAGGTGCACAAGTGAAAACAAAGATGTAGTAGGAGTGTGAGAATGCAAGAGTGCGGGACTCGTTGAGTGGTTGTGGGAGGTTAGGCTCTGTGGTTGCACTGCAGTGAGTAGCTCACTAAGGGTGCTCGAAAGAGGCTTTGAGAGTTCAATCTGGAAGCAAGTTCGAGTTTAGGAGCTCAAAGAGCTTGTCTATCAGTATCCAGAATCCAATGAGAGATCCGTTCTCCTATAGAAGGAGAGAAAATTTATAAGCTCAATGGTAAAAGCTTTGAGCCTGAGAATCCTATGATAGGTGGCAAATGGGGATTCGTCAGCCGCTGATCGCTGGCGGTAGCCAGCGGTGTTAGTTGTCGCCTTGTGGTGACGAGGAGACCGTCCTTGTGGTGGTGAGGAGACCGTCGTGGGGCATTGACCACTCTGCTACTCACGCGAGGATTGGTTGGGCGGTTTCAGGGGACGACGTGAGCCGTGGCTGGCAACGTTGACTCCCTTCTCATTTGCTGGCTTCCCTTGGGCTGGAGCCTACCACCTGCAGCCTTATTAATGGGTGGCAGAGGGCACTGATTGGCCCGTGCCTCTGGGCCATCACGTTGACCACTGGGGAACTTGGACCTTGCTGGTCACCTGAGCTAGTGTTCCTTGGATTGGGCTTTGTTGTTCTTGGGTCTCCTTAGAGTTGGACCAACACTAGCCCCCCATGCTGGGGGTCGGATCAAAACTAGAGCTTGGCATATCCATGGTGGGTCCCGCTGGTTATCCATGTGGCCTCCTTGAGATGCGTTAGTTTTTTGCCTCTTCGTGGCGTCGCGTCTTCCCCAGGCGAATGTGTAGGCTTTTTTGTTATTGTAGAGATTCGGAGTCCTATTAGGAAGGGTTCACACGCTGAAGCCTGGATCCACATTGATGGCTTTCCTATTTTGTGAATGATGGCTATTGGGTGGCATGCCTTGCTAGGGGCTCGCCGGGTGCTGGCTCATCCATAAATAGGGGGGTTTCCCAGCTGGGGAGATCCATGCCTTAGCCAATCCATGGAAGGGTGATGCGAAGTCCTTGGCTTGTCCTGCTTCCTGCGGGGATTCACGAAGGGGTTGGATGGACTTGCTGGAGATCCAGTGCTGCTATTGAAGCTTGTTGTCATGCCAACCCCGTGGGCGATTCCTCATCATGATGAAGGTGGCTCGGCCACTTTGCTGTCGTCACATGCCTCCCTCGCGGCCAGCATTGCCTCCAATCAATGGGAGGATCACATGCGAGCTATCACGGGGCGCTTTATACCTTGGATAGCGCATCGTTGCCAGCTCCGACCATGGCTGCATGGTTCATTTATGCTGCCTAGAGAGGAGGCCAAAATCGAAGTCCCTGTGGGGTGCGTGTGAGCCAGTTGCAACCTCACCGAGACTGCTGTGATAGATGATTGTCCTTCCACTAAAGGTGGTCAGGATGAACCTCCAGGGTCAGATTAGCATTGGCGATGCTAGCACCCGAGTGGAATCGAAGTTTTGGTGATGGAGCCAAAGTGATCTGATGTCGATTACGTTCCCCAATCCGGCTCCTGTGAGCGGCGTCGTTATCCCGAGCTTCTTGCTTCGTGTTGTATTTTTTTTGGTACTTTTACTATCGCAAGCCTTGTACTTTATAAAAAAATTTTTAATTAATAAAAGTAGTAGTTATTGCATTTATTCTTCTTGTATGACGCTTGAATCTTTTTCTTGTCACTTAGCATGTTGTGACTCAAGAGCTGTGGAACCCTCTCGCCATCAGACATGCCTGCTGTTTGTTTGAGAACGTTTGGTGACCTACGGCCTGTCCCATCGATGTCGTTCCTCAAGCCCTGATGCGGGCAGTCGATGGGAGGATCCAATGGAGATTGGTCACCGACATTTTTTGTCTCGGGAGATTGAATGCCGCTGGCGATTGTCACATCCGTCGGGAGAGTTGGCGCTTTGATTGCACTGGAAGACCTAGAGTTATTGCGTCATAATGATTCTCCTTGGAAAGGCGCGATACTTCATGGTGCCACCACGTGGTGGAAGCTCGTTGGTTCGCTAAATGCACTTCCGCATTCAAACGACGCCATTTTCCTGGAGGGTTTTGGCTATTTAAACACCAAGAGTCCCTCCAAGTTTTGCATCCTTTATTTGCATAAAGGTGCTTAACCTTGCTCTGCAATTGCCTTCTTTCCTTCTTCTCCTATTGCAGCACCAATGGAGAGATCATCTTCCTCCTTAGAGTCTGAGTCGTCTTCTAGGGAATCTAGAAGAGATATGTAGGCCTTAAGGGTTCACGATGAGGCTGCGCCTTTTGTTACGGCGGCAGGAGGCTGCCATTCAGAGGCCTCTATTGTCGGGCCAATGAGATTCCTGCGGGCACCGCCAGGCTTCGAGGCAGACAGGGCGTCTACCTCCTCGTGGCACCAGAGGCCTGGAGTAGTAGACCCTTCGCTCCTTTGTGTCCTCAGGGAAGTGGAAGATATGGAGGCTCGAGTGCCGGTCACCGTTGGAGGGGTCGAGCAGATTCACGCACAAGCAGCCCACTTTGAGCAGGCATGGTTTGAGGCTAAACCAAGGGCGTTGTGGTTGGCCGGCGCCAACATGCAGGCTCGAGACCGGATCCTGGCTCTTCAAAAGGAGCTTGAGAGACATTAGGCACGGCTTGGCGATGAATGCATCATTCATGCATGGCAGGAAGTTGAATTGAGATCGAGGTTCAGTCCGGAAGAGCTGACTTCTTTGCTGGAAAGGAGATTCCAGGAAGGTATCCATCTTAGTCGAAGGATAGTTTTGCTGGAGGAACCAAACTTCCCCATCGGCCTCCTAGACTCTTGAAATTCAGGTGTCAGGACACGCGTAGAACTAATGGAGTTCATGACTCCTGATCCTGATGGGCCCGAAGGGGCAGTTAGCTGTAACCTGCGGCCACTGGTCGCCTCCTTTTGTAAAGAAAACTCGTTGGTGAGACACATAATGAAATTTTCTTACTTGACAAAGCAATTAATTTATTGTTGTTTATTGTATGTGAATGTTTCATTTTTCCTTCTGGCTCCGTGCTCTGGAAGGTTCGCTGTCGCCGTTTCTGGTGGCCAGAATCGCCGCATTAAATGTGGATGTGACAATCAAAATTCTGACAGACGGCTGATGCGATAGTGGGATGACAGTTTGACAGACTCTATGATTGGCTGCTGCTAGTGACTTGTGGCGCTTCGTTGAACGAACGCGTGTCACAGCTATCATTTAGGTCCCCGATTGAGTTTTCCCGTGCAATGCCATTTCATCTTTTGAGTATTGCCTATTTAAGCAACGCTCCATCAAACTTTCCATACTTCACGTTTCCTTGCGTTGAGAATTAGAGACACTGCTTTGAGAGTTATGGCAAAGAAGAAGAGTTCTCCTTCCTCTTCTCGTGCGATTTGCCATGGAGTTGGCAGCACTGCGTCTGTCCTAACAGCGAGTGCCATTGCTGCCTTGATAGTCGATTACGGGATCCCTGACGACTAGGCTTACTTTGTTCCTGGCTAGACTGGAAGGGCCAACGCCCCTCCAAAGGGATTTATTGCCATCTACGAGCATTAACTAAAGGGAGGGCTTCTCTTTCCCATGGAGATTGACCTATACGTGATCATTGATAAGCTAGGTGTTCTTATAGCAATGCTTCACCCTAATGCCATCCAGTACCTGGTAACCATGTGTGTTTTCGTTCGCCTCTATCCTTGCTCGTTCAGCACGAACTCAGTGAAGATGATCTTTTGCTTCATTGAGTCTGAGGACTGGGTCTCCATGTCTCCTCAAGTCGGCTTCCACTCTTAGGAGACAAACCCTGACTCAATGAAGAACTGGAAGAAACACTTCTTCAACCTGAAGCCTCCTCCAGAGTGGGAGATTACCAACATATGGGGCCCTGTATCTGACTTCTTTCGGAAGGAGGTGACCGCTAACGAGGTGAGGGAGGAGGCGAAGTTGGTTGCCGAAATCCAAGCACACATGGAGACGTTCTCCAAGCAGGGCTACTACCTATATTTTGATGCTCTTGCTGCTGCCAAGTGGGGACCTGCGTGAGGTTGGACAACTGCTATTGCAGAGAAGAAGAAGGATGGAGCCATTGTCCTCCGAGAACCTTCAAGGGAGCCCTCTGGGGAGGGCAACTCACTGCTGTCGCTAGAGTCCTCCTTAGACGAAGAGGTGGAGGCTCCCTTGAAAAAGTTGAGGGCCACTGGAGGCACTTCTATGTGGAGGTCTCAGAGGTTGGCTACTGAGCCGATCACGTATGTCGTGGCCGCCGTTTTAGAGCAGTAGCTGGAGTCAGAGTCGCAGGATGATGTGGCTGAGTGTTCCCCAATTCCCCGTCTTAGCATTGGCAGAGTACGAAGTTCCCTTGGTGGAGCTACCTTCCGGAGAGGAGTCCCTGTTGAGCTCCTTCTTTAGCCTGGACTTGCAGGGAGCAGCTATTGAGAGCGCGAGGCCCAAGGTGACTAATGCACCGGAGCCTGAGGAGACCGTCGAGGTGAGAGTGTCGGAGCCCGCATCGGAGCCGACAGAGATTCTGAAGGTTGTTGGTTCACCTGATAGGGCTCACCTAAGGCGTGTGTCCAGGAAACTGCTGTTGTTGAGGAAGGAAGTGCGTCTGGATGGATTACTGGCTCCCCTGACATCGCTTCAATTCAGGAGGAGGTAATGGTGGAGGAGGCACAGTAGCTGGAGCCCTCAAGTGTCCCTTTGACCTTGGCGACACTAGACTTTCCCAGCCTGGTAGAGGTTGCTGCCGAGCGCTCTAATCGCCCAAGTGTGCTCGCATCTGGAGTTGCCTCCAGTGGCACGGGCTCGTCCTATGCTCAGGTATGGTCTTTTTTAGTGTTGCATCCTTCTGTTGACGAGTGCATTGAGGCTTTTTTGGTCCTTCATTTCCTCTGTCCGCCCCTTGCAGGTTTCGGAAGAGTTGCACTCCATTCACGCGGCGTGCGCTTGACTGGACGGTCTCTTCAACCGGATTTAGGAAGAACTGAAACAGGAGGTGGCCCGGCATGCGGAGGTTGAGACCTCGACGCTGAGGGAAGAGAACGAGCGGCTGAACGGCGAGCTTCAGGTCGCAAAGGGGCGAATCTCCTTTTTGGAGGGTTGGATCTCCCACGTCTTGGGTGACCTCAGGTTGCAGCTTTCCCTGAAGGAGATAGCTCAAGCACTAGAGGCCAGACTTTGGGACATCATTTACATGTGCCGTCAGATTGCGTTCGTCACGTTCCTAGGTGCTCCAGTGGGAATTTTTGTTTCAATGAACGAAGGGGTTTCGAAGAGCTCCCTCCTGACTGACTTCTCTGAAGAGGCTGGACCTTCAGACTTGTAGGGTAGCTGGAGCTTTTGTACAGTTTTTCTCTTATTATTGCTTGAACGCTATCTTGTAACCTTGTACATACATGATTAATGAAAGGTAGCTTTCTCTCTGGCTTTCGGCATCTCTGAGCATGTGTTATCTTTTTTGGTTCTGCAACCTGTTCTGTAATGGCCAAGATGTGCAGTTATCGTCACCAAGGCCCCAATCCGGCACCTTCTTACGCTGTACTCATCCTTCGTTAGAGGATGTCATAACATCTCGCGCGTTAGTAGGAAGCTCAATCCAGTGAGCTGGACATCGTCGCTAGCCTGGTGGAGCCACTCTAAGGGCTAACTAGGTTTTCAAGCCACAGCAGCCGAACTCTGGGTCTTAGGCCTTTGCGTGCATGGTACCTATCTTAGGCACTCAGCCCCGCTCAAGGTGTCGTCGCTCCTGTGTGCCTGGTCCTAGCCCATGACCGTCGTTGACTAAGGGTACTCTCTTCTTCTAGAGAAGGTTGCTGCACGCCTGCCGTTTATGCCCCCTAAGATTTTGATGGCTGCATATTGGAGACTTTCGGAGCCTCCAGGCTTGGTATTTTGACCGCATGGGCCGCTTGGTATGGAGCCAAGGTTTTGGGGCCGCTCGGGGCCTTTTGACGCGAGGCCAAAATTTGCCTACGATTGCTTCAAGGTTGCTTGGCGCGAAGCTAAGGTCTTGGGGCTGCTCAGGGCCTTTCGGCGTAGGGCCGAAATTCACGTACGACCGCTTCAAGGTCGCTTGGCATGGAGCCAAGGTTTTTGGGCTGCTCGGGGCCTTTCGGTGTGGGGTTAAAATTCGTGTACGATCGCTTCAGGGCTACTTGGCACGGAGCCAAGGTTTTGGGGCTGCTTAGGGACTTCCAGCGCAGGCTGAAATTTGCGTACGACTGCTTCAAGACCGCTTGGTACGGAGCTAAGGTTTTATTTTACAGACGTATGAAGATCCTCCCGACTTAGGTGCAATCTAGGTCATTTTACACACCCATATGAATGGACACACTTAAATACAAAAACAGCAATTTTATTAAATGGAAATATGATACATGTACAGGCACTCTACATCGTGTGTGTATGCCTTACTTGGGTCTGATGCTGGATTATTAGTAGTACTTCTTGAGGTAGGTGGTGTTCCATGCTTGAGGGACCAGCTTATCGTCCTGGGTACGTAGCTTGTACGCTCCGTTCGGAAGGATCGTCGAGACGAGGAATGGACCCTCCTAACCCGAGGAGAGCTTGTTTGTGAGGTTCCAAATATACAAAATATAATGATTAAAGGATAATTAAGTCAATATAATCAAGATTGAGCCTAATTCATATGAAAACTTTTAGTATATGGACCGGGGGCATTTAGGCAAAGTGGGCACCCAAATCAAAATGGTTGTGCCTGACGAGTGCTCGGGCACTCGAGATGGATACTAAAACAAGTAGGGGCACGCCTGCAGCAAGTCCAGTCGGTGCTCAAGCACTGGCTCGAGAAATAAAAGCGTCGCAAGCTCATTTCCCCCACATTTTTTCCGCCGTCCAGTTCGAAGGGAGAGAGAGAGAGCACAAGGAGAAGAGAGAGGAAGGAAATCCAAGGTCCCTGGATGTGTTTCCGAGCTAGCGCTAGTTACAAATGTGATAAATCTGGTCGAGATAAGTGTACTCGTATCATTTTCTCTTATTTATTCGCACTTTTATTTAGTTTTTCTTTGGGTATCCTTATTCGGATACCCAATTAAGCTTGTATTTTGTATTGCCCATGTCCAAGAATGGACATACTTTGATTCCATGTTCGTTTAGCGAGATTTGAACAGTTTTTCGTACCCCAGAACCCTTACCCGCGCCCGGACAATTTTCGTCATTTTTTTGGGTAATATACATGGTTTGATATTAGATAATCAAAACCCATGACTTGAGCATGAAATTTCATCAATTTGGTGATCGAAATCCCACGTTTTGTGCGGTTTATGTATATCGGAAACCTAACCCACGCCCTATGTATTCCTACTGATTTTCCACAAAACTTATGTCTTAAATGGACTTAGAAAATTGAACCCCAACTTATGAACGTGATTGATTTTTATTTACTTTTATAATTTAGGAATTATGTATGAAATTATGAACATAGGAAGATTTAAGCTTACGAAGAATATAAAAAAACTGTGTCTAAAAATGTTTGATGGAAAAAAAAATAAAGAAGGGATATTCTGTAATTAAGCGATGAACTAACAAATTATTCTCCGGAATGAAGAACCAATTGAATTATGAGACACTCTCCAACAAAATAGGAACAAAGAATTATGTGTTTAAGAGCAGAATTTCCTAAAGAAATAAGAAACTAAGAACTTGGATCGAGAATTGTTCAACAGATAGTATATTTTGGCATGTCATTGATATTACAGTGAAAACTCAAGAACTATCTTGACCACATATTATAGCCGATGATATTCCTCAGCAAACCTTAATATACTGTAGTGAAAGGCGTCGTCTGTTATGGTACCGCTCGCGGTTGGGTCGCGTGCGGCTGATCGAGTCCGTCTACAGGGTTTATATATAGACGATCCCCCTCTGGGTCAAAAATACAAGGACATCAGCCTTAAATTATGTGGATTGAACATAATCTAGGTTACGATTGACCGCTCCTTTAGTTAGTAAAGCCTATTGGCACTGGTCTCTCAACAAAATAAGTTTTCAACACGAATTAATGATTAATAACAGAAAAATGAAAAAGAACCAAAGAAACTTGGAAAAACATTCACGAAAGCATATTCTGTCTATGTTCATGATGCATGCTCACTCTTATGCCTTTATCTCCTTCCTATACACATTATCATGTTTTGAAAATAAAATATTGCATGTCTTGTTGAGCTTAGGCTCACCCCTTGCTATTTTGTTTCCCCTTAGATGATCAGTACGAATTTTTGCCTGACGAGAAGGAAAAGAGGACCAGCACCTAGCTTAGGCCTGGAGATGATGTATTTTTTTGCCTTAGGGGAATTTATATCTTGTATTTTTTGCTTAGCTGATGATTCTTTTGGGAACAGAAAAATTATATATCCTTATATTTTGTTCTTTTGTTAGAAAATCAATAGTAGTGAAGTCCTTGTTGGAATGTGGAATTTTGGACATTTAGTTTGCTTCCGCAGGTTTATTGTGGGGTCCTCGGAGGCTTAGAGGCGTCTCTCTATTCCAACCTGGCACCCGTGGTCATATGTTGATGCTGTAGATGTATGTGAAAAGTTTTATGGATCTTGTGTTTGAGATTGTGTGGATTTATGTATATTGTACATGATGATTGCAGGTTTTGTATTAGGCCAACGTCCATATTACAGTCAAAACTCTGCCAGATTTTTGATTGGTAATATGGTATATCATAGTTGGTATCAGAGAAACATATTGATTTGAGAGATGCCTTAGGGTTTGAGTTGATTAACCATAGATGAGGGGTAGGTTAATTTGATTAGATATGAAGAATAGATTAAACTCCTTGTTTAAGTGGTTTTGTTAAGTTTGGTGCAAAGTCTAACCCTGTTATTAATGTATAATAATAGGGGTTCAAGATGTCAGGTCAAGGAAGAAGTTCCAGAGCTAGACCTTGACCCAATCAGGCATGGATCAGAAGAATGGAGAAGATTTTCGCTATTATTTATTGTCTAGAAGAAGACAAAGTGACTTTCGCCACGTATAAATTAGAGGATGAGACCGATCATTGGTGGGCGATACAGAAAAGAGCCATGGGAGTCCCTGAGGATCAAATAACATGGAAAATGTTCAAGGAAGGATTTTTTGAGCAGTATTTTCTGACTAGCCTACGAGAACAGAAGGAAAACGAATTTTCATGGCTTTGGTAAGGAAATCGGACCGTGGCAGAGTATGCGGCCAAGTTCATGAAGTTATCCCAGTACTCCCCGCATATAGTGGTAATCCGGTCAGGAAGGCTATGAAGTTTCAGTCTGGGTTAAGGGACGATATCAAGAGGCAGTTGATTACGCACAAGTTGTGAGATTATGGAGAGATATTAGACTTGGCTCTCATTTTTTAAAAAGAGTTAGAGTAGCAGCAGTATTTTGTAAAGAGGTTAGGAAACTGAGGAAGTTCGGCCGTCGGTCAAAGATTAGGATCCAGAGGCTCTCCAAGGAAGACGAAGCCTGAAGACAAGGGAAAGAGGAAGGTAGAGTATCCGACGGCAGCAGCTGCACTGACACCGCCGGCGACTGATGAGGTTTGTAATTTTTACGGGAGGTCCCATCGCGAAAAGCCATGCCTCAAGCGGATGGGAGCTTGTTATAATTGCAGCAAGACCGGTCACATGGCTAGAGATTTCCCTATTTCGAGGAGGCCGGTGGAGAATAAACCGATCATTTCGGGGATGGCCTTTGCAGTTACTGCTCGAGATGTGAAAGCGTCCTCGAATGTAGTGGTAGGTACTATTATCATCTTTAGTACTCCTGCGCATGTTCTTCTAGATTAGGGCTCGACCCATTCTTTTGTGTCCCCAAGTTTTGCAAGTACTTTGTTGTCCCCTCCGAGGATCTTGGATCATATTCTGGTTGTTTTCGCACCCTTGGGATTGCCAGTAATCATAGATATCTTATATCCAAGGTGCGAAATTTGGATTAATGGACTGCAGCTGATGGTGGACTTGATTTTGCTCGAGATGCATGATTTTGAGGTAATCTTGGGCATGGATTAGCTGGCAAGTTATCATGCTAGTGTGGATTGCTTCCATAAGCAAGTCTATTTCACTATTTCGGGATGTGAGCCATTTTATTTCAAGGGTGTAGTGCGAAAGGAGCCACAATGTTTTATTTTGGCTTTGTACGCCTGTCATTTGATGGATTCAAGATGTCAAGCCTATTTGGCCTATACTTCTACGATTGGGAGTCATAATGTACCGCCTAAGGATATCTCAGTAGTCAATGACTTTGAAGATGTCTTTTCCGAGGAAGTGCCTGGTTTGCACCAAATTAGGAAATTGAGTTTGAGATTAAGATTGTCCCCGGCTCAGCCCCAGTTTCGAAGGCACCGTATAGGATGGCACCTACTGAACCGGAGGAATTGAAGCAACAGCTGCAAGAGCTTTTGGATAAGGGATTTATCCAGCTGAGTGTGTCTCCTTGCGGCTTTGCACCGATTATAGGGAGCTCAACAAGATTACTATTAAGAATAAGTATCCTTTGTCAATGATTGATGACCTATTTTATCGGTTGCAAGGAGTACAAGTATTTTCAAAGATCGATCTTTGTTTGGGGTATCATCAGTTGAGGATCACGAAAGAAGATGTAGCTAAGATAGCCTTTCGGACGAGGTATGGACATTATGAATTTCTAGTCATACCATTTGGGTTATCGAGTGCTCCGGTCGCTTTTATGGACTTGATAAATCAAGTGTTTCGACCCTACTTGGATAAATTTGTGGCGGTGTTCATCAATGACATATTGATCTATTTAAGGAATTATGATGAGTATGCCATGCATTTGAGGACTGCGCTTCAGACGCTTTTGGAAGAGAAATTATATGCCAAGTTGAAGAAGTATGAGTTTTGACTAGAGGAAGTTGCCTTTTTAGGTCATATTGTTTCAAATGGGGGCATATCTATGGACCCAAAGAAGATTGAGGCTATTGTTAATTGGAGCCGGCCATCATCTGTGATTCAGGTTTGGAGTTTTCTTGGGATGGCAGGTTATTATCAGAGGTTCGTGGAGAATTTTTTGAGGATTTCTATTCTATTGACTTGCTTAACGAGGAAGGACGTTAAGTTTGTCTGGTCGGATGATTGTGAGCAAAATTTTCAAGAGCTGAAGGACCGAATGATATCCGCCCCGATCCTGACGATTTCGGAAGGCTCGGGTGGGTTTAAAGTTAATTGCGACGCAAGCAGGATAGGTTTTGGGTGTATCCTGATGCAGCACAGGAAAGTGATAGCCTATGGATCAAAACAATTGAAGATCCATGAGAAGAGCTACCCGACGCACAATTTGGAGCTTACGGTGGTAATCTTCACTTTAAAAATCTGGAGACATTTGTATGGTGAAAAATTTTTAGTATATTCAGACCATAAGATCCTCAAATATCTCTTTTCCCAGAAAGAGTTGAACATGGGGAAAAGACGACGGTTGGATTATTTAAAGGATTTCGATTGTGAAATCCAGTATCAGCTGAAAAAGGACAATGTGGTAGCGGATGCTTTGAGCCGGCAAGTGTGTTTCACAGCTAATTTGAGGACTAAGGAAATAGAGATGTTAGAATGCATGAAGCATTGTGATATTCAGGGATATGCTCTACAAAATCAGATGATTATGTCACACTTTAGTACCCAACCGAAGATCTTGCAACAGATTAAGGAAGAGCAGCTGAATGACTCGTTTTTAGCCCAAGTTGCTAATAATTTGAATCAAGACTCCAGGATTGATTTTAGCGTTCGAGCCAACGGAGTCTTGAGATTTTAGGACTGGATTTGCATGCCCGATGTTGGTGATTTGAAGGAAGAGATTATGAAAGAAGCTCACCGGTCCAAATATACGATCTACCCGAAGATTAATAAGATATACCAGGATCTAATAAAGATCGTGGTGGAGGAATATAAGGATGGAAATCGTGGCCTTTGTGGGGAGATACTTGGTCTATCAGCAGTTGAAGGCCGAGCATAGGAAGCCATCTGGTCTTCTGCAGAGCTTACCTATCCCCAATTGGAAGTGGAAAGATATAACCATGGATTTCGTGTCGGGATTGCCCAGGATACCTAGGAATCATGACGCCATTTGGGTGATTGTCGACCGACTCACAAAATCGGCACACTTTTTTTGCCATTCGGATGACTTATTTGAGGGATTGATTGGCTTGAATGTATATTAATGAAGTGGTTAGGTTGCATGGAATTTCGGCCTCTATTGTGTCAGATCAAGACCTGAGGTTAGTCTTGAAATTTTGGGAGAGTCTATGTCATGAGCTGGGGATAGATCTAAAATTCAGTACAGCTTATCACCCACAAACGAATGGATAATCTAAACGGACCATTCAGATTTTAGAAGATATGTTAAGGGCCGTGGTGATAGAGTTGAAAGGCAATTGGGATGATCACTTAGCCTAGGTGGAATTCACGTATAATAATAGCTATCAGGCGAGTATTGCGGTGGCCCCTTTTGAAGCATTGTATGGAAAAAAGGGTCATTCTCTGATTCATGGCGAAGAGACTGGCGATAGACGACTTATGGAGCCGGAGATTGTTATGGAGATGTCCAATAAGATCAGGCTGATCCATGAGAAGCTGAAGGTGGCCCAAAGCCGTCAGAAGAGTTATGCCGATCGGAGAAGATTGAAACTGAAGTTTGAAGTTGGCAACTTTGTCTTCTTGATGGTGCCACTGTCGAAGGGCATATCTAGATTTGGGCTCAAAGGGAAGTTGAAGTCAAGGTTTATTGGCCAATTCGAGATTTTAGAGAAAGTGGAGGAGGTGGTCTATTGTTTGGCTTTGCTGCTGACTTTGGAAGCGGTGCATGACGTTTTTTTACGTGTCCATACTTCGGAAATATGTTTATGATCCTACTCATGTCATTGACTATGCACCTCGTTCGATCAACGAAGATTTGTCGTACATTGAGGAACCCGTGCAAATTGTAGACCATAGAGACCAAGTGTTTCGAATGAAAACGATTTCTTTAGTCAAGATTTTATGGAGAAATCACGCTCTAGAGGAGGCTACTTGAGAGAAGGAGGATGAGATTTGGGAGAAATATTCCCACTTGTTTCGAGGTATGTAATGACTCTTAGGACTCGTAATTTTCGTGGATGAAATTTATTATGTGGGGGAGATATGTGAGGTTTTGGATATACAAAATATAATGATTAAAGGATAATTAAGTCAATATAATTAAGATTGAGCCTAATTCATATAGAAAATTTAAGTATCGGGCCTGTCGGGTGCTAGAGGTGGTGCAGCGGCGCCCAAAACAGAATGCTCGTGCCCGCCAGGTGCTCGAGCACCTGGGGCAGGTGCTAAAATCAGTAGGGGCATCCCTAGCACGCTCGAGCACTGGCCTATGAAATAAAAGGGCCACGAGCGCTTTTTCCCCTCATGTTTTTGGCCGTCCAGTTCGAAGGCAGAGAGAGAGCACAAGGAGAAGAGAGAGGAAGGAAATCGGAGCTCCCCAGGTGATATTTTGAGCTAGTGCTAGTTACAAAGGTGATAGATCAGGTCGAGGCAAGTGAATTCATACCTTTTTCTTTCTTTTATCCACACTTTTATCTTGTTTTTCTTTAGGTATCATTGTTCGGATACCCGATTAAGCTTGTATTTCGCATTACCCATATCCCAAGCATGAACATACTTTGATTTCATGTTCGTTTAGCAATATTGGGATAGTTTTTCGCACCCTGGAACCCTAACCCTCGCCCGAACAATTTTTGCCGTTTATTTCGGGTAATATGCATGGTTTGATACTAGATAATCAAAACCCATGACTTGAGAATGAAATTCAATCAATTTGGTGACCACAATCCCGCGTTTTGTGCGGTTTATGTATACTGAAACCCTAACCCACACCCAGTGTGTTTCGACCAATTTTTCATGAAACTTATGCATTAAATGGACTTAGAAAATTGAATCTCGACTTATGAACGTGATTGATTTGCATTTAATTTCATAATTTAGGAATTATGCATGAAATTACTAACACGGGAAGATTTAAGCTTACAAAGAATAATAAAAAACTGTATCTGAATAAGTTTAAGGGAAAAATAACCAAGAAGGGATATTCTATAATTAAGCGATGAACTGACGAATTATTCTTTGGAACAAAGAACCAATTGAATTATAAAACGATCTCCAGCAAAATGGGAACGAAAAATTATGTGTTTAATAGTAGAATTCCCTAAAGAAATAAGAAACTAAGAATTTGGACTGATGATTATTCAACAGATAGTATATTTTGGTATGCCATTGATATTACAATAAAACTTGAGAACTATCCTGGCTACGTATTATAGTGGGTAATATTCGTTGGCAAGCCTTGATATACTGCAGTAGAAGGCATTGTCTGCTATTGTACCGCTTGTAGTTGATCGGCCCCGTCTATAGGGTTTACATATAGATGGTCCCCCTCTGACTCTAGAATAGGAGGACATCGGCCTTTGATTATGTCAATTGAATACAATCTAGGCTACTACCAACTGCCCATTTAATCAATAAAGCCTTCTGGCTTCGATCCCTCAACAAAATAAGTTTTCAATATAAATTATTAATTAAGAACAGAAAAAGGAAAAAGAACTAAAGAAACTTGGGAAAACATTCACGAAAGCATATTCTATCTATGTTCATGATGCATGCTCACTCTTATGCCCTTATCTCCTTCCTATACACATTATCATGTTTTGAAAATAAAATATTGCATGTCTTTTGTTATATTGTGCCTTATTGAGTTTAGGCTCACTCCTTATTGTTTTGTTCTCCCCTCAGATGATCAGCATAAATTCCTGTTCGATAAGGAGTAGAAGACCAACTCCTAGCTTAGGCCTGGAGATGATGTATTTTATTACCTTGGGAGAATTTGTATTTTGTATTTTTGGCCTAGCCGATGATTCTTTTGAGAATAGAAAAATTGTATATCCATATATTTTATTCTTTTGTTAGAAAATTAGCAGTAGCGAAATGTTTGTTGGAATGTGGAATTTTGGACATTTAGTTTGCTTCTACTGGTTTATTGTAGGATACTCTGAGGCTAAGAGGCATCTCTTTATTCCAACCTAGTGCCCGTGGTCTTATGTTGATGATGTAGATGTGTGTAAAAATTTTTGTGGATCCCGTGTTTGAGATTGTGTGGATTTATATATATTGTACAGGATGATTGTAGATTTTGTATTAGGTTGACGTCCATATTACAATCAGGACTCTACCGGATTTTTGGGGTAATATCGTACGTCACATTGTTCCTGCTAGCGGCCTTCCCCACCGCCTCTACACTCCGGAGGACCAGGTCTCCAACTTTGAGTGAGCGAGCCTTCACCCGCTTATTGTAATACTGCATGACGCATTGCTAGTAGGCTGCTATCTTCAGGCGGGCTGCATTGCAGACCTTTGGAAGTAGGTACAGGCATTCTCTAAACCTAGATTTGGTGGCGTGGTAGAAGCACTCGGCCTGCAGGCCAGGGAGCCCCACTTCAACAAAGACGACCGCTTTGACCCCGTAACAGAGGCTAAAGGGTGTGTCCATCATGGGTTCCCGCAAGGTCGTGCAGTACAACCAGAGCATGGAGGGCGACTCGTCAGCCTAGGAACACCCTAGTCTTCGAGCTTGGTCTTCAGTCCATGTAGCAGTGTCCGGTTGGTGACTTCAACATCGTCATTAGCTTAAGGGTACGTCATAGATGTGTGGATTAGCCTGATACACAAGCTTATACAGTACTTAGTAAATTACTTGCCAGTGAATTGGGTTCCGTTATCGATCACTAGAACCTCAAAAATTCTAAAATGGAAAACAATGTTTTGGCGGACAAACTTAGTTGCGTTTTGCTCGGTGACTCATGCCATGGGAACTGGTTCGACCCATTTAGGGAAGCAGTCGATGCCGACGATAAGGAACTTCCTCTGTCAGGAGGTCAAGGGTATTGGTCCAAGGATGTCGAGTCCTCATTGTGAGAATGGCTATGGGGATTGAAGACTGTGCAACTCCGTATGCGGCTGATGGGTCATTGTCCGATGAATCTGACAGCTTTCGCACTTCTTAATGAATTCCAGGGCATCCTGCTACATCATGCGCCAAAAAAGACCTTGCCACATGAATTTGAATGTAAGGTTTTTTCCTCCAATGTGCGAGCTACATACACCAAGGCGAACTTTGCTCAACACATACTCGACTTCTTCTAGAGTTAGGCATTTCAGGTAGGGAGTTGAATACCCTCGTTGGTATAACCTACCATCGATGATTGTGTTCGAGCCTGCTGTTTTCTTTATCTGCTTGGCCTCGATGGCATTCATTGACAATATTTCGTCTGTTGGTATCTGTAGCATGGGGTCACCCAGTCGTCGCCTTCGCTTACCCTCAGTACTTCCTGGTCTAGGCCGTCCACACTGGGTGCAGCCAGGATCTCCCACATGCTTCTAGTGTACTGCTCTAAGCATCCCGTGGCGGCATCCCTAGCTAACTGATCAGCTTTCTAGTTTTTGGCTCTCAGGATGTGTTTGATCTCAAAGCTTCCAAACATCTAGATTTAGGCATTTGCTTTTATTAGATACTTCGCAAGTTGCGGGTTCAATACCTCGAAGGCTCCTTGGATTTGATTTACCACCAATTCTGAGGTGCTGTGCACAACTAGCGTTGATTGACCATCTTGTAGAGCATTCCTTGGCTTGACAGAGCCCCGCAAGAAGGGCTTCGTATTCCATCACATTGTTGGTGGCAGGGACAGCAAGCGTGATGGAATATTTGATCTCTAATCCATCCGGAGTTCTGAGCATGACTCCGGCCCCACCGCCTATCTGTGTAGATGATCCATCAACATTTAGGATCCACGCAGGAGCGTCCGGCGTGTCCAAGCTTTCAGGATGGTCCAGCGTGATGTGGATGATCCATCAACATTTAGGATCCACATCTAGTTTTCAGTCGTCTCGATGAGGAAGTTTGCTAGGGCCTGACCTTTGAGGGCCGGCCATGGTCAAAACTCCACGTTGGACTCAACCAATTCTATAGCCCACTTAACTAGTCGTCCGGACATCTTCGGTTTCTTGAGGATTGACTTTAAGGGTTGGTCCATCAGCACGATGATCCGATGCACTGGAAGTAGGGCCTAAACTTTTATGTGGAATAGATGAGGGCCAAAGCAATCCTTTTGATATGTGGGTAGCAAGTCTCCATATCTATCAGTACCTTGCTTACGTAGTACACTAGTCACTGCATGCCTTCGTGTTGCCTAATTAGCACTGAACTCAGTGTCGTGTCCAACACAGCCAGATAGAGGTACAGATCCTCATCCGCCGAAGGTGAGCTTAGAAGGCGTGGACAGACAAGGTACGTCTTCTATTCTTGGAACGCTTCCTCACACTCATCCATCCATCGGAATCCAGATACTTTTGTTCCCCGTAGTGCCTTGAAGAAAGAAAAGTACTTCTCTGCTAACTTGACCAGAAACCACGATAAGGCTACTAGCTGCCTCGTGAGTTTCTGGACTTCCTTCATAGTTCGCAGTAGGCTCATGTCGAGGATGGCTCTGATCTTCTCCAAGTTTGCTTCGATGCTGCACTGGGACACTATGAAGCCCATGAACTTTCCTAAGGTTACCCCGAACACGCACTTGGCCGAGTTGAGTTTCATCCTATTAGCCTAGAGTACCTCAAAGGTCTTCTCCGGATCACTTATGTCGTCGTCGACTACCTTACTTTTGACGAGCATGTCATCAACATATATCTCTACATCTCTTCTGATCTGGGTCTCAAATATGTTGTTCACCAAACGCTGATAAGTTGCTCCGTCATTCTTGAGGCCGAAGGGTATAATCTTATTGCAATATATTCCCTGATCAGTCATGAAGGAGGTATGCTCTTCATCGTCTGGATCCATCCTGATCTGGTTGTAGCCTAAATAGACATCCATAAAACTTAGGAGTTCGTGCCCAAATGTGGAGTCCACCAACTGATCAATCCGTGGAAGCGGAAAGCTATCCTTGGGACAGGCTTTGTTTACGTTGGTGAAGTCGACGCACATCTGTCACTTGTCATTGCCCTTCTTCATAAGCATAACGTTGGACAACCAATTTGAGTATTGGACCTCCCTTATGAATCTAGCATCTAGCAACCTCTTCACCTTCTCTCTCACGGCTATTGGTTTCTCGATAGAGTGGCTCCTATACTTCTGCTTGACCGGTTTGTGTCCGAGATTGAGGCCTAGCTTGTAGACTGTTATTCCGGTCAGTATCTCGAGTATGTCAGCAGGAACCCACGTGAAAACGTCAAAGTTCTTTCTGAGGAAGTTTATGAGTCGGTCGTGGACTGCCGTGGTAAGGGAACCGCTGATGTGGACACACTCCTCAAGTTTATGAGGAAGTTTATCTTGATTGCTTCACCCGATTGAGCTTGCTGTAATGTGGCTTCATCGTGAAAATCCAAGTCTCGGACCAGTCGGTCTCGCACTGTAGGGGCTACTTGGGATATGTAGCACGTTCGTCTTATCACCTGATTGCCAAGCACCTCTCCTACATCGTACGGGGTTAAAAATTTCATCATTAGATGAGGGATCGATGTAATGGCCCTGAAGGTGGTGAGGAATGGTCTGTTTAGGATGGCATTGTAGACAGACGGTAGGTAAACGACGAGGAACGTTAGCTCTTACGTTGCAATACGTGGGTAAGTTCCCATCGTGACCTCCAATTGGATCTCCCCCTTGAGCAGGTGGTTCCATAACTTCTCCACCTTCTCCTCTATCTGCGGGATGGACTCACTCCTCCACTCATCGATGAAGTTGTGGAGCTCCGTGTTGTCCCGCGGGTTCTGTTGGTCGCATTGGTCGCGACAACTGACCACACAGGGCGGTCGTGCGTTGCACGAGCTTGCAGCTATCTGCCTCCTTTCATTGCAGAAATTATGGGGGTTTTGCCGCTCTGGGATTTTTGCATGCTCGTCTCAGCTAGGGAAACTTATAGCCGTCGTTTGGGCCCTATTGCCTGAGGCTGCCCGGGTCTCGACGTCGTCAGGCCGGTCTAATCTTTCCCTGGGGGCTCTAGCGCGATGCTTTCCTCGCTTGGAGGTTGACGCCTAGGGCACCAAGGGAGGAGCCTCCATCCACTGCATGCCCGTCTGAGCATAGAGGGCCTGAAATATCAGCCTCATGTCGCCTACCTCGACAACCAACTTGTGGATGTCTGGCTACGGCCGCTTGTTGGCACGGCTGCCTACCGAGAGGTCATCACCGTAGGTGGCGGTGGATCTGGGTGGTGCGCTGGCTTGTACTCTGGTGTTGTCCATCTTTTGTGTAAGAGACTAAGTGTTGAGGGAAGACGCTAGACTTTTTGTCACGTTCCCATAGATAGCATCAATGTTGCATCCTTGGTTTTCGGTTGTTATACAGATTAGGAAACATTCAGATTTTGTCTGGATTGGATCTCAAGCGGGTCGGATCTCTATCGCTGGTAACCTGAAACCTGTACAATACAAATTACAAACAAGAGGTTAGAGGTTAGTACGATATTTTCCACCAAAAATACTCCGACACTTAAATCAGAAACCTTTCACAATGAACAAAAAGAGGTGCACACTTAAAGGAACACAAGTGAATGTAGAGATGCGATGGGAGTGTGAGAATGTAAGAGTGCGGGACTCGTTGAGCGGTTGTGAGAGGCTAGGTTTCGCAATTGTACTGCAGTGAGTGGCTCACTAAGGGTACTCGAAAGAGGCTTTAAGAGTTCGATTTGGAAGCAGGTTCAAGATCTGGAACTCAAAGAGCGTGTGTATCAATATCCAAAATCCAATGAGAGATCCCTTTTCCTGTAGAAGGAGAGAAAATTTATAGGCTCCATGGTAGGGTGCTTTGGGCACGAGAATCTTCCGATAGGTGGCAAATGGGGATTTACCAGCTGCTGATCGCTGGCAATAGCCAGCGGTGTCAGTTGTCACCTTATGGTGGCGAGGAGACCGTCATGGGGCGTTAACCACACTTGGTCTGCTGCTCCGCTAGGATTGGCTGGTGGTTTCAAGGGACGGCGTGAGCTGTGACTGGAAGCGTTAACTCCCTTCTCATTGGCTGGTTTCTTTTGGACTGACGCTTGCTGCCTAGAGCCGCATTAATGGGTTGTAGAGGGTGCTAATTGGCCACTGCCTCTGGGCCGCCACATAAACTGCTGGGGAACTTGGGCCTTGCTAGTCACCTAGGCTGGCATTCCTTTGATTGGTTTTCGCTGTTCTTGGACCTCCTTAGAGTCGGACCCAACAAGTCCATACATGATGGTTCAAGCTGAGTCAACAATTCGGTACCAAGCTTGGTCCATATTTAGTCAAACTGAAAATTCAATTTAAATATA
>JAODPA010104261.1:0-50188 GCA_025585075.1 Nepenthes mirabilis
TATATTATAAACTTTTTAAAATTTCGGATCTCAACAGATTTGGTCAAATCATTTTTCAGATGTGCAAGCAATAACTATTAGTAGATCTAACCATGATGCTGAATCAGTCAACAACAACTTCTCAAACTTCAAAAAAATATATATATTATTATGAGAATCAGGTGTTTCTGTTTCTTCCGTCTCTTGCGATTCAATAAACTGTGCAGCTGTATCTTAATCCACAATGAGCTGTTTACCCTTTTTTTATGAGATGGGAATATGCTGTGAGGCACTACTCCCTCAGAAGATCAACATTATATATAGAGCTAGATCACAGAACTACCCTACAGCTTAGATTTGCACCAGTAATATCTGTGAGTTTTATGAGATGAGTTAAAATTATAGCATCCTGGTGTTCAGATTCGAATTTATTGGATTCTTGACTTCAAATAATTATAAATAATGTTAATTTATATGTTATCAATTGCACGTGATTTTAGGATATTTTCACATTGAAATCAGACATGTTGGATTTATTAGGATATGGGAAGGATATTTTGATAATTTTCTATTATCAACCAGTAATTATTTTTTATCACACGAAATAATTATTAAGACTTTTTAAGATAATAATATATACTTGTATATTTATGTGAGTATAATTAGTAATATAAAATTAATAAAATTTGTTGTGTCCCAGGTCCTCGGTTGTCGTACGAATTAGGGAGCCTTCGGATTCCTAGCCGTTTTGAAGCGTACGTGGAAGGGTCTGGTCTCCATCGCCTTTTAACCTGAGGCCTGCATAACACAATCAACAAATAAGAGGTCAGAGGTCTGGCGGAATTTTTTCCACCAAGGCCACTTCGACGCTCAAGTCAGCAAATTCCAGCAATGAACGGAAATGGGGCGCACGCAAAAGGGTGCGCGGAAGTATGCTGAAGATGCGTGGATGATGTGTGTTTGTATATGCGAGAGAAAGTGATGAGCGGGTGATAAGAGGCCTGGCTCCCCAGGTACACCGCAGCAGGTGGCTTACTTCCTGTCGCCCGAGTGGGCTCAGGGGTCTGGATCCAGAGGTAAACTGGTAAGCTTTAAGGCTTGCGACGCAAAGTCGATTGTCTTAGCTCTAATCCCCCCCTCTTTGTTGACAAAGAGAGATTTTATAGGTCCCTTGACGGGGGATTTTGGGCGTGAGAACTCCTGTCACCAGGGTTCATTGGCCGCCGATGCTGTTGGAGATTGCCGGCATGTCAGCTGTCGTTTTGCGGTGGCAGGCAGACTTCCGGGCGTTGTTAGCCACGCTTGGTCTCCCCCTTGAGCTGGGATTGGCAATTTGCCTGTGGTGGCTGCCTGAATCGTAGCTGGTAGCGTTGACCACTTCTCCATTGGCTGGCTTTTCCTGCTCTTTTGCCGCTTTCCGGCAGCCTTATTAATGAGTTGCAGGAGGCGCTCACAGGCTACTGCTGGTGGGCCGCCACGTAGGCATCCCATGTAGTTGGGCTGGACTCCGAATTTTCTTGAGCTTTAGCATTAGACCCAACACTAGCCCCCATGCCTGGGCTAACCAACAGTCGGGGCCTCGCATGTCCCTTGGGTCCAATTCGCGGTCCGCCGGTTTGACTTGAGATGCTCCAATACTTGTCGTCTTCTGGGCTCACGCCTTCCCTAGGCATCTGCGCGGGCCTTTCTGACGCTACAGCGATTCAGTGCCTGAGTTGGGAGGATTTACACGCCTGGGATTGCGTCAAACTTAAGGGCTTTTCCTATTCCATGAAAGATGTCCGTCGGGAGGCGTGTCTGGCCAAGCACGAGGAGGATGCCTGTTTCACCCATAAATAGGATGGCTCCTCAGCGAGTGTAGTGCATTCTTTGGCTGTCTTCGAGGGAATAATGCGAAGGTTCTGGCTTGCTCCACCTTTGGTGAGGATCCGCGAAGGAGTTGGATGGGCTAGCTAGAGACCCGGAACTCTCGGAGAAGATTGTCTTCATACCCACGCTGCGGTCGATTCCTCATGCTAATGAGGGTGGCTCGGCCACTCTGCTGTCGTAACATGCCTCCCCTCCATGGTGTGACTCATCCAAAGCGCTATGGGATCGCGACAAAACTTTCACGGGGATGCTTCCCATCGTTGAAGTGCATCGCTCGTGGCCTCCACTTTACTAGGTTCTTGTGTGGGCCGTGGAAGAGGCAGAGAGGGGAGCCCCGGTGAGGGAATTGTAGGTTTTTCCCTATTAGTCACTCCCGGAGGCTCTTGAGCTGGGCATTGACTCTGCCACGGTGGATAACACTAGGGTCGACTCCACCGCAGGTAGGCCAGCACGCGACTGCCCCTAGTGGCTTGTTGGGGAACCTGTGCCGAGGCCGTGGTGATCTCATGTAGATCACGTTCCCCAATCTCACTCGGGCATTCGGGGTAGTCGTCGTGGGGCCTACGTCCCGTGCCGTATATTCTTCCCTTTCCCTGTACCTTCGCTGCTACAAATTTTATACTCTGTAAGGAAAGCATTGATTAATAAAAGAAGTAGTCCCTTTATCTTTGTTCTTCCGTCTTATTGCGCGTGCTTTCCCTTGTCGATTGCTCTCCCCCGATGTGTCGCACCCTGTTGTGTGCGCTTGCGGATCTTCGGACGCTCGCGGTCGATTCCGTTGGTTCCCCCCGGAGCCTATATACCGCCCGTGGTCGAGACGGCGCGGTTCAAGGGTGGCCTTTCACGCTTGGGGTTGCTGAGACTACAACGCCATTAATGGCGGTCACATCCATCTGTCTGCCTGGTGCATTAAGTTCATAGAAGATCGAGGGGCGCTGTGTCATGATGACCTGTCTTGAAAACCCGCGAGGCTTTAGGGATTCTCTACATGGAGCGCGCTTGTTGGCCTTGTCCCGGCACACCCTGTTGTCAGAGCGCAGCCGTTTCTGGGGAGGACTCCATCTATTTAAATGCACAAACCCCTTCTCAGATAGCGCGCTCTGCTGCTTCTTTGGAGGTGTGAAGTTTTGCGTCGCTTGCGATTCCTCTCTCCTTCACCTGCTTTTGCTGCAATCTGGATGGAGGAGTTGTCCTCGTCGTCCAGATTAGGATACCCCTCCAGAGGGTCCGAAACTGGGGCCCATGCTTCTCGGGCCTCGGGTGTCATCGCATCGGAGAGGAGTCACTCAGAGGCTACTGTCATGGGACCCGCACGATCCCTGCGGGAGCCTCCAAGCTTTGAGAGGGAGGAGGGGTCTGCCACCTCGCGGGAGTGTGGCCCAGGGAGGGTGGATTTCTCGCTCTAGCTAGTAGCCAGGGTGGTCGAAGACGTCGAAGCCTGGATGCAAGCTGCGGTAGTGGAGATAGAGTAGCTAAGGGCCCACGCCGCACACTTTGAGGAAGCATGGGTGGAACCGGAGGCGAGGGTGTCTAGGCTCGCCAGTGCTAACATGGGGGCTCGAGCCCGCATCTTGGCTCTCCAAGAGGAGAGTGAGCAGATACGCCGTCAGTTTGGGACAGAGGTTGCGCGGATGGGAACTGAGTTGAGGTCGAGGTTCCTTCCGGAGGAAGTTGGCCCTACACTGGAAAGGAACTTCAGGATAGCATCCGTCTCAGTCAGAGACTAGTCTCGCTGGAGGACCCGAGCTTCCGCATCGGCATCCTGAACTCTTGAAACTCCAGCACCCGAACATGCGCGGACCGGTGGAGTATCCGGCGCTAGGTTCCTCTGTGGCGCCTAAGGGATGTTAAATGTATCCCACAGTAGTTAGCTGTTGTAATAAGTTTCTAGTGAATATTATAATGAGACCCAGCACTTAGCTGTGCCGTTTTATTTCTTGTGATTTGTTGTGGCTGAACGGTTTGTTTTCATTCCCGAGCATTTCTTTTGGGGGGTCTCACTGATGTTCTTTTCGGCAATTGAAATCCCTGCATTAAATGCGGGAGTGTCAGAGGAGAGTTTTCACCAGGCAGTTGAAGCAACATCGATCTGTAGTCTGACGAACAGTCGTGATTGTTGACTCCTCTGGGCCCAGTGACGCCTCCACTCTTGGGGGGGCGTCGTTTGGGTTTCCCGCTTGTTGGCGCTTCACTGCCTATTTAAACCAGCCTTACAAAAAATTTCTTCTATTTGTTTCCTTGCGCTGAGGATTTTTCAATCTTGCCTTACACAGCGACAGAGAGATGGCAAAGAAGAGAGAGTCTCTTTCCTCCTCACGAACTTCTAGGGTGAATTGGCAGAGGGTCGACAACACCGGGTCTGTTTTGTCAACCGGCGCCATCGCCGCTCTGATGGTGGATTATGGGATCCCCAGCAATTGGGGTTACCATGCTCTTGGCTCTGCGGGAAGAGCCAATGCTCTGCCAGATGGCTTTGTCACAGTTTACGAGCACCATCTTCGAGGGGGGCAACGTTATCCCATGCCGTGCACTTTGTATGCGCTGGTGGAGGCGTTGGGCATTCCTGTGGCGAGGCTCCATCCTAACGCCCTCCGTTATCTGGTCTCACTGTGTATTTTCGCTCGCCTTCATGGCGGCTCTTTCGACGCCAAGGCGGCTAGGTTGATCTTTCGCTTCTCGGAGTCGGAGGACTGGGTCTCCATGTTGTCGAAGACCAGCTACCGCTTTTGAGAGACCAATCCCGACTCGATGAAAAACTAGAAGAGCCGATTCTTCTTCTTACAGGAGCCTCCTAACTCTGAGCTTCTGCGTGAGTGGGGCCAATTTTGGGGTTCTTCCATGAGAAAGTGTCGACGGATGATGCCAAGGAAGCGGCGGAGTTAGTTGCTTCCATTGAGTCCCAGATGATGAAGCTATCAATCCTGGGCTACTTTTTAACATCCATTACGTTCGAGGTCGCTATGTGGGGGCCTTCATCGGGCTGGCCCACCGCTGGTCCTACCAAGAAGGACAATGAGGAAGGCGCCATTCCCCCACCGTCCGATGGGAATGAGGAGGAAAGTTGTTCTCTACTGGAATCATCTTCGGATGAGGAGGAGGTTGAGGCTTTCTTGAAGAGGTTGAGGGAGGCCGGAGGTACCTCCATGCGGAGTTCGCAAAGGTTGGATGTTAGCTTTGCTGTGCGGGTTTGGGCTCCCTCCTAGGAGGTGACGTCAAGCGTCAGGCCTTAGGAGAAGGCCAACAAACCCGTTCCAATTCTTGCCGCAGCGTTAGTTGAGCACGGCATCCCTGAGCTGGGGCTTCATTCTGGTGAGGAGTCTCCTGCACACTCCTTTGTCGATCTAGTCGTGGAGGCGGATCCAGGCATAGCGGGCGGTGCGTCACTCCTCAATTGCCCGGAGGAAGCACGCGTGCCAGCGCCAACACCAGAGTTAGGGGGATATTCGGAGCCGGCTGTGGTCTTTGTGGAGCCAATTTCGGTGGTTTGGATCCTGGGGGACGTCCCTGTGGTGTTGGAGGTGGAAGTCGTATCAGAGGCCGGCCCTCCGAGTGCTGAGACCGCCGCGGGAGAGATGGCTTCAGGGCCGGAGCCCCCAAGCATTCCTTTGCCTTCCACACTTCTGACCCATCTGAGTCACGCTGGAGTCGTGGTTGAACTTAAGGAGCCCTTGGGCACGTCCGCGTTAGGAGATTCAGTACGTCCTCCGGACGTCACCCCCGCTCAGGTACAATCACTTCGAACTGGTCGTTCTTTTGCGGTCATAAGTTTTGGGAATTCTTCTGACTTCTCCATTTCCCACGCAGATTCCTGAGGAGGCTGATCCTCTTGATGAGCTAGCCGCCCTTCTACACGGGAGCTTTCACCGCGGGCTGCACGTCGTCCAGCACACGAGAGCCCAAGTTGCTTCCCTTCGAGGGGATAGCGAGCAGGCACAAGAAGAAATCAGGCACTTGCAGCTAAAAGTGAAATGACTAGAGGCGGTGCTCACCGCTCTTAAAGTTGACAATTCGCACTTGTGCAGGAATCTAAGGGGTCGACTCACCCTGTCGGAGGCGGATCTCATGATGGAGACTCAGTTTTGGGATGGCATTCACCTGTGCCGTAGGATTGCTTCTCTTGCAGCCCCTGGCGTACCGGAAGGAGTCTTACATCCTGGCAACACCGAGGTTTGGGACGGATCTCGTATAAGGAATTTTCTTGAGGCTGGTCCTTCCGACCCTTCCCATTAGTCTTGGTTGTATATATCGCAGGACGGCATTCATCTGGTCGTTTTTTTTTTTGTGTACAAGCAAATGGAAAGCAGCTCCTTCTTTCTTTTCTGTATACGTTGCCTCCCAACGCGATCCATAAGGTCATGTCTCATGTTTAACTGCTAAGCTTGCAAAGCTATTGTCGTCAAGGCTCCAATCCGGTGCCTTCTTGAGCTGTACTTGTCCTTCGTCAGAGGATGTCGTTGCATCTTGCGCGTTTAATGGAAGCTCGATCCAGTAAGGTGGACATCATCGCAAGTCTCATGGAGCCGCACTGAGGGCCAGCCGGGTTTTCAAGCCTCGGCAGCCAGGCTCCAAGTCTAGGCCTTTCATTGTGCGGTATCCGCGTTGGGTGCGTGGCCCCCGCTCAAGGCGTCATCACCACAAGGTCCTAGCCCTCAACCATCGTAGACTGAGGGTGCTTTCTTCTTCTGGGGAAGGTCGCCGCACACCTACAATTCTTGTCCCCAAAGGTTTTAGTGGCCGTAAGTTAGGAAGCTTCGAAATCTCCCAGGCCTAATGTCTTGACCGCTTGGGTCGTTTGGTGCGAAGCCAAGGTAGCAGGTCACTGGGACCCTTCCAATGTGGAGTCGAAGCCCGGATGCATCCGCCTCCGGACCGCTCGACGCGCGGTCGAGGCTTGAATGAGACCACTAATAGGTCACTTGGCGTGGGGCCAAGGTTCTGAGGTGGCCGTTCATGGGCCGCTTGGTGCAGCGGCAAAGCCTTGTTTTACGGACGGACGATAGTCCTCCCGACTTAGGGGCAGTCTAGGTCATATTATTTTTGGAATGTCGTGCATGCTAACACTTCACACTAATAGAGAATGCAGGCTAACATGAATAATTAATTTTATTAAGCAAAAACTTGATGTATGTACAAGCACTCTTCAGGATGCGTGTTCGTGCCTTACCTGGGCCGGCGCTGCATCACTAGTAGTATTTCCTTAGGTTGGTGGCATTCTAGGTCTGGGAGACCAGTTTACCATTCTGAGCGCTTAGCTTGTACACTCCATTCCGGAGAATTGCTGAGACGAGGAACGGGCCTTCCCACCTAGGGGAGAGTTTGTTCCTACTCCCGATTTTTCCCGCCACTTCTACGCTCCAGAGGACCAGATCCCTAACCTCAAGTGGGCAAGCTTTCACCCGCTTGTTGTAGTACCGCTTGTTGTAGTACCGCGTGACACGCTATTGATAGGTCGCGGTTTGCAGCCGGGCTGTGTCTCAAACTTCTGAAAGTAGGTCAAGGCTTTCCCGGAGTCTTTGTGAGTTGGTGGTGGGATCGAAATATTCGACCCGCAGACAGGGTAATCCCACTTCAATGGGGACTACGGCCTCAGCCCCGTAACAGAGGCTGAAGGGTGTCTCTCTTATTGGCTCCCGCGAGGTTGTCCGATATGACCAGAGTACGAAAGGTAGCTCTTCGACCCACGGGCCCCCTGTGTCCTCCAGCTTGGTCTTTAGCTTGTGCAGCAACGTGTGGTTGGTGACTTCAACCTGTCCGTTGGTCTGAGGGTACGCCACGGACGTGTGTATCAGCCTGATGAGCAGATCAGTGCAGTATCTTGTGAACCGTTTACCAGTGAATTGGGATCAGTTGTCGGTCACTACGACCTCGGGAATCCCAAAGTGGCAAACGATGCTTAACGAAGAAATTTCGTTGCATTCTGCTCTGTGATTCTAGCTAAGGGGACTACTTCTACACACTTGGTAAAGTAGTCAATGCCAACGATTAGGAACTTCTTTTACCTGGAGGCCAAGGGTAACTGTCCAAGGATGTCGAGCCCCCATTGCGCAAATGGCCACGGGGAATGAAGGCTATGCAACTCTGTGTGCGGTAGGTGCGTTATAGAACCATGGATTTGGCAGCTCTCACACTCCCTGACAACTTCCTTGGCATCCTGCTTCAGGGTTGGCCAATAGAGACCTTACCGCATGACTTTGAGCGCAAGGTTCTTTCCCCCAATGTGCGAGCCGCATATGCCGAGGTGTACTTCGCTTAGGGCGTACTCGGCTTCCTCGGGGGTGAGGCATTTCAGGAATGGAGCTGAATATCCCCGCCTGTATAACCTTCCGTCGAGGAGCGTGTACCACTCGGCTGTCTTCCTGATCCGTTTGGCCTCATCGGCATTATCGGGCAGAGTCCCATCGGTCAGGTACTTCCTGTACATAGTCATTCAGTTGTCCCCCTCGTTGACTCGCAATACTTCTTGGTCTGAGGGGTCGATGTTGGGTGCGGCCAGAGTCTCCCTCGGTTCCCTAGAGTACTACTTTGGGGACCCTGCAGCTGCGTTCCTAGCTAGGTGAACCACTTTCCAGTTGTCGGACCTAGGGACGTGCTTGATCAGGAAGTGGTCGAACCCCTAGATTAGGGTCTTTGCCTTCGCCAGGTACTTCGCGAGCTGCGGGTTTAATTCCTCGAAGTTTCCTTGGATCTGGTTGACCACGAGCTCGAAGTCACTGTGCACGACCAATGATTTTACGGAACATTCTTTGGCCAGGTGAAGTCTTACGAGAAGGGCCTCGTACTCTACCACGTTGTTAGTAGCTAGGAAGGTCAGCACGACTAAGTACGTAATTTTCACACCGTTCGGAGTCTTCAGCATGACCCCAGCTCCGCTACCTACCTGAGTGGACGATCCGTCCATGCTCAAGGTCCACACAGGGTCATCGAGGTCTCCCAGGCTCCCCGAGCTACCAGGGTCATTCGGGGCTAGGGTCACCGCCTCAACAATGAAGTCTGCTAGAACCTGACTTTTGATGGCCAGTCGAGGCCGGAACTCCACATCGAACTCTCCCAGCTCCACAGTCCACTTCACTAGCCACCCGGAAGTATCTGGTTTCTGTAGGATCGACTTCAGAGGTTGATCTGTTAGTGCGATGATCCGGTGTGCTTGGAAGCAGGGTCGCAGCTTCTGCGCCGAATAAATGAGTGTCAATGCGATTCTTTCGGCGCAATTCTTTCGGCGTGCGGATAGCGGGCCTCTACATCTGTCAGTATCCGACTTACGTAGTACACCGGCCACTGTGCTCCCTCATGCTCTCTGACCAGCATGGAACTGAGGGCAGTTCCTAACGTAGCCAAGTAGAGGTACAAGTCCTCGCCCCCGCACGGCAAGCTTAGGAGAGGTGGGTTGGCGAGGTAGGTTTTCAGCTCTTTAAAGGATTCGCCGCATTCCTCAATCCACCGGAATTCTGACAATTTTGTGACCCTAAGCGCCTTAAAAAAGGGTAAGTACTTCTCCGCAGATCTGGCGAGGAACTGCGAGAAGGCCGCCAGCCGATCAGTGAGTTTCTGCACTTCCTTCACCGTCCGCGGAGGGTTCAGGTCAAGGATGGCCTTGATCTTCTCTGGGTTGGCTTCGATGCCGCACTGGGATACGATAAAGCCTAGGAACTTCCCTGAGGTTACCCCAAACGCGCATTTGGCAGGGTTGAGCTTCATCCTGTGCGCCTGAAGGATCTAGAAGGCCTCCTCAAGGTCGCTGATGTGGTCACCGGCAACCTTACTTTTCACGAGCATGCTATCGACGTACACTTCCACGTTCTTCCCTATCTGAGTTTCGAACATCTTGTTTACCAAGCGTTGATAGGTTGCCCCGACATTCTTTAGGCCAAAGGGTATCACCTTTTAGTAATATGTCACCTAATCGGTTATGAAGGAGGTATGCTCCTCATCCTTAGAGTACATCTGGATTTGGTTGTAATCGGAGTAGGTATCCATGAAACTCAGGAGCTCGTGCCCGGACGTAGAGTCCACAAGCTGATCAATCTTGGGGAGAGGGAAGCTGTCCTTTGGGCAAACTTTATTTATGTCGGTGAAGTCCACGCACATTCGCCACTTGCCGTTGCTCTTTTTTACTAGCACGACGTTGGATAACCATTCCGGGTATTGAACCTCTTGAATAAACCAAGCGTCCAGGAGTCTTTTTACTTCTTCCCTTATGGTAATCAGCTTCTCAACAGAATGGTTCCTACGCTTCTTCCGAACACGCTTATGGCCGGAACTGAGGCCCAGCTTGTGGACGATTAGTTCGGTCGGTATCCCGGGCATGTCAGCAGGAACCCAAACAAACACATTGGAGTTTACCTTCAGGAAGGTGATTAACCGATCGCGTTCTGCAGGTGGGAGAGAGCTACCCACATGGGCACACTTTTTTGGCTCTGTAGGATTTAGAGGGATTGCTTCGGTAGCTTCTCCCGACTGGGCTTGTTGTAGCAGGGCTTCATCGCGGAGGTCAAGATCTTTGTCCGAGCAGTCTCATGCTACAGGGGTGACCTGGGACTGGTAGCATTTTTGCCCCATCGCCTGGTCCCCGAGTACTTCCCCCACGCCGTATGGGGTGGGAACCTTCACCTTTAGATAAGGAATCGACGTTACGGCCCCGAAGGCTGTAAGGAAAGGTCTGCCCAGTATAGCATTATAAACAGACGGTAGGTTGACGACGAGGAATGCCAGCTCTCGCATTACAGCATGCGGGTGAGTTTCCATTGTGACCTCTAGCCGAACTATCCCCTGCACGGGTACTGGCTCGTTGTCCACGCCGAACAAAGGGCCACCGGCTGCTCTCATCTGACCCTGCCTTAATCTGATCTTAAAAAAGGCACTGAGATATAATAAATTCTGCTAGCTTTCATTATCAATGAAGACTCATTTCAGCTGGTAGTCAGTCTTACCGTCTAAATCGAGAGTGGATATAATAAGGGGATTAGTATGGGGGAAGGTTACATGAGCCATATCGCTGCTACTAAAGCTAATGACATCACTCCTATCCCCTATCTTCACTCTCTTGTTGCTGGAAGTTGGTTCCTGCTTCTTCTGCCTGGCATCCCTGGTGGCTGCGGTGGAGATCATGTTGATCACGCCGGCGGCCGTACGGCCCCAGGGGTCTCACTGGCCTCACCCTTCGAGGTTGCGGGGGCTTGCCCCGAACCTTTTACGAACCTTTTAAGGTGCCCACGGCGGATCAGGTCTTCTATTTCCTGCTGCAACGTCCTGTAGTTCTCTATTGAATGTCCAAGGAAACGGTGATACTAGCAGTACTTCGTCTGATCGCTACCACTTGGGACCTTCGGCACTTTCGGTCATTTAAAGAACTTCTCAACCTGGATCTGCATCAGGATGTTCTTGTAGGTATCTTTTAGAGGAGTTAGGGACGTCTGTCCATGACCCTTCCTAGATCCCGGCGAAGGACGTGGCTGCTTATGGCGCTCTGGGAAGTGGTTACCGTCGCAGCTCCTCTTCTGACCGTTGGTAGGTTGGGGAACTTCCGGGGGCGGTCTACGCATTCGGGGTGCTTCGCCTCATTTGCCTCTTTTGCTGTGATGTAGGCACGGGCGATGGCCTCGGCCTCCCGGAAGGACTGAGGGCGCTGGTGCGACAGATGCTTGAAGAAATCCCTTGCTGCTAACGTAGCAATGAAGGCGTTGAGCTTCAGCTCGTCAGAGAGCTGGGGGATCCGGCATGCCTCGGCGATGAAGTGGTTGAGAAATCCCGTCAGACTCTTGTCCAACCTCTGGCAGAGGCGGACCAGGTGCCACGGCTACCTCTCTTCTCTTCGGTTGGAGGCGAATTGGCTCAAAAAGCTGTCAACTAGCTCATCGAATGAGCGGATAGAATTTAGCGGAAGGCCGTGGAACCAAAGCAACGCGTCCCCCTGAGGGTGACGGGAAAGCACTATCACATCATGGCCTCCCTTGCTCCCTGTAGGGACAAATGGGTGTGAAAGCAGTTGAGGTAGCCTATCGAGTCCTTGCTTCCGTCGTACCCTTCCAGGACAAGCATCTTGAACTTGCGGGGTAGTGGATGAGTCTGCAGGTCCATGGCGAAAGGTGACCTTCGAAGGTCGGCGGAGGATTGTGCCGATCTCTCCTTGTGGAGGAGATCCCACAACACCTTGACCTTCTCCTCCATCGGTGGGTCGGACGCCCCTCTCTGCATATTGATAATGTCGCGGAGTTCCGTGTGGTCCTGAGGGTGTGGCTGGATCTGTCGGTGGTGGCGGCTTTCCATACGGTTGGGCCGCTCACTGTTGGAGTCTCCAGCGATCGGCCTCTCTTCGGCGAGGGAGTTGCGATGGTTATGCCGTTCAGGGCTTTCCCTCCCATCGTCCCGGCTGGGGTGGCTTTCAACTGCAGTCTGGTCCCTGCTGCCGAAGGGCTCCTCGGCCTCGGCGTCGTCAGGTAGGTCGGATCTTCTCCTGAGGGTTGCCGCGCGACGCCTCCTTCGCCTGGAGGAGGACGCCTGGGATGCTGGAGGTGCAGTCCCCATCCAAGGGGTTCTCGTCCGATTGTAGAGGGTCTAGAGTACCAGCCTCATGTCGCCCATGTCTGCGGCCAGGCGGTAAACATCGGGCTCTAGACGAGTATCCGTGTGGCTCCCCACAGAGGGTTCTTCGCTGTGAACGACGACGTTTATTGCTGGGGCACTGGCTTGTGCCCTAGTGTTCACCATTCTTGATGTTTTGGAATGAAGGTGAGAAAGAGACGCCAGGCTTCTCGTCCCATTTTCTACAGACGGTGCCAATATTGCATCCCAGGTCCTTGATTGTCGTACGGATTATGGAGCCTTCGGATTCCTAGCCGTTCTGAAGCGTACCCGGAAGGGTCTGATCTCTATCCCTGTTAACCTTGGGCCAATTAGTTAGCCAATGTTTGCTCGTGGAATTTAAGATCAGAGAGACTCACCAAAGAGGGGTCCCAACCACTCAAATACGCCCACCTTGGGCACATTGATAATTCGTCTACCACGTCCAATAACACGCAACAGACTGTGATATGCACTGCATTTGAGCTACAAACCCACCCCAGTTTTCACCAAGCAGAGAACATCTAGTCTAAATGATTTAATAAACTCTCATAATACCAGCTTTCCCGGGGGCTTTAAGGTGACGAATGCAAGCAGCCCAAAAGGATCATTTAATAGCATAGCGAAGGGGAGACAATCTTTTGGGCCCCTGTGGTTTCCTTTTGGTAACACCACGATGTGCATCTTTGGACGGTCCAACAGCAACCATGCGTGGAGGGGAAGAAGAAGGAACACTTGGCATCAGATCAGGGAAGGACACACCCAAAATAATATTTATTGGTTTCTCTGGTGGGGTGTATAGTTTTGACACGCAAGGTTCACCAGCTCCTCATCTTCAAAGGTTCTCAACACATCAAACTGACGTGGAGAAGAGATGTTTAGCATCCTCAAGCCCGACCTTCCTCTAACCTCAACATCCAACGAGATCCCAGAAGGAACTCTAGAACCCCAATAATCCTCATGAATTCTACGGGTAAGTTCATAGACCTTTTTAGGATGAGAGTAGCATGAAGCGAACTTGTGCCAAGTGTTAGAATCTAAATCAAGTCATTTAAATTTTTACATAATTTTTTTCGCATATTTAACTTTTTTTTAGAAATTTAGGTGAATTCAATTTAAATTTTAACATTGTAAAAAAATAGATACCTTATCATGAAAGTTTGGACCTTTCAATATATATTAGTGGCAAATGCCAGAAGGCCCAAAACACTCTTTATGGGAAATAAATTCTTAAAATCTTCTTCCTATTCAATTATTATCTTGTTACTATTAATTATTTGCTTGTATTTTTACACTTCCACTAATAACGTACTTGTATTTGGCATAATTGACACTAGCATAATTTTCATATTGCATTCCGAGATCGACCTCAATACTTAAGAGTACTTATGGGTTAATTTGTTTAGTATCCATTTCCACAGGAAACCAGATGCACTGCACGATTTTTGTAATTATAAAAATTAAATTATGACAGTTGGTATTAAAGTGACT
Organism: Nepenthes mirabilis; assembly: GCA_025585075.1. NCBI lineage: Eukaryota > Viridiplantae > Streptophyta > Magnoliopsida > Caryophyllales > Nepenthaceae > Nepenthes > Nepenthes mirabilis. The sequence goes on from JAODPA010104261.1 coordinate 13,897, forward strand.
TACAAAAGGTGCAGTAAAACAGTTTTCAGTTTTTGAAAAATAATACATGATGGAATAGTGATCACCTAAGTGAAGCCACAGCTGGCTACTCAAACGATTCCCATGGTTCATTTGAATATGGTGACTTATCATAAAACTGCTAAGAGAAGGATTACTAAGCTTGAAGCCCAATATGAGTCTTTTCACAGGATGAAAAGATATACAGATAACCTAACTATAATGTACCGATTTTTGAATATCATAATTGTGGATAATTAAGGTAATATAATTAAAATTGGGCTTAATGCATGTAAAAAAATTAAGTTTCAGGATTGCAGAAAGTATCGGCGGGGGAAGGCCCACCGGCCGCCTTAGGTTGGGCCGTGGGCACTCGAACTCGTGGGCCAGCGCCTGCTGGGCACTCGAACTCGTGGGCCAGCGCCTGCTGGGCACTCGAGCACCTGGGGGCAGGCGTTGTTTCCAGCAAGTGGCGCGCTCGCTACACACTGGCTAGCGATATAAAAGGGCCACGAGGGTTCTTCGAGTGTTATTTTCGACTTCCACATGCAAAAGAGAGAGAGTGTGAAGGAGAAGAGAGAGGAGGAAATGTGATGTACCGAATTACCAGCCGAAAATTTAGCAGAGTTTCAACTATAATGCGGATATTAGACCAATAGAAAAACTATAAATACCTTGATACATATAAAATTTCCACAAAATGGCACTAACACAGGACCTAAACAACATTTTTCCACAACTCAAGCTACATCAACATCATCAAACAAAATTCTAAAATCCAAGTTGGAATAGGAAGATGCCGCTCAGCCTCAAGGTATCCTTCAATAACCTGCGGAAGCAATCTAGAAAGTCCACAATAACATATTTATACTAGACATATTTCTGGCAAAATAAAGGATATCAAAATTATATATTCTTTCTATTTCCAAAAGAATTGATACTAACCCAAAAATACAAAAAAAATACAATTTCAGCAAGCACAAATTATATCAGCTTCTCGCCTAGGCTAAGTACTGGCCTTGCTATTCATTCTCGTCAAGCAGGAATTCGTGCTAATCATCTGAGAGGGGTAACAAAAGTAAGGAATGAGCTTAAGCTTAGCAAGGCACATATAATAGAACATGGGTGAAATTCAATTTCAAAATATAATAATACATATAAGATGGACAGAAAGACATAATGAAGGCCATGGATCAAGAATACATTAATATGCATGCGTGATTGCTTTTCCAAGTTTTTCAATCTTTCTCTCCTTTTTCTTTTCTTAATTAGTTATCTTTTATTCGAAACTTATTTCATTTGGGAAGCCAAGATCAGTAAGCTTCACTGACAAATAAGCGGTTGGTCATGATCCGGATTGTGTGCACCTACACATTTAAAAGTCAATCCTCCTCCTATTATGGACCTAGAGGCGGGTTATTTACATACAATCCCTGTAGACGGGACTATCAGCTACCGAACGGTTTCAAAATAGACCACGACATCCCACTATGACATACTAAGGTATGCCAAGAATATCACACGCGATAAAACACGGTCAAGATATACGACCAGAATAATCATTAGGTTTCCACCGTAATATTTTGACATATCTAAATTTGCTATCCATAACTCTTGGTCTGAGTTCTTATTCATTATGAAATTCTGTTCTCAAGCACAAAATCCATAGTTCCCACTTTACCGGAGAACGTTCAAAAGCCAATTAGTCCAAAGGTCCAAACTCTTGATTACAGAATTTCTTCCATCATCAAATTTTCTTTCTTTTTTCATAGACAAATTTTCATATTTTCCTGAGCTTTGAGTCTCACGTGTTCACAATTTCATGCATAAATTACTTGGGACCTAAAGAATTGTAATTTTCTTCCATATTAGCCACATGTAATTTTTAGAGTGCCCGGTCGCAAATTTCCTCATAAAGGTTCAAAACATGATTCCAGAGCATGCAAACTTTTACATTTTCATAAATTATGAAATTGAATGAAATTCAATTACATCCATAAATTGGGGTCCACATTCATAGGTCCAATTTTTATGCATAAATTCGCGGAATTTCAATCGGGAGTGCGGGGCGCGGGTCCAGGAAGCAGCTTGCATAAACCGCACAAAACATGGGATTTTGGCCACCAAATTGATGGGATTTCGTGTTCATGTTATGGGTCTTGGTTATCTAGTGTTAATTTATGCATAATACCCAAATTAAGTGGCAAAATCTCTCCGGGCGCGGGTTTGGGTTTCGGGGTCCGAAAACAGTGCAAAACTCACTAAATGGACCTGAAATTGAAGTATGTTCAAGCTTGGGATATGGGTAATATGAAATACAAGCTTACTTGAGCATTGGAATAAAAATATCCGAAGAAAAACGAAACAAAAGTGCAAACGAACGAGAGAAAATGGCGTGAGTACACTTACCTCAAGTCGATTTACCACCTTTGTAACTAGCACTAGCTTAGAAACGGACTCGGAAGCCTCGAATCTCCCTTCTCTCACTTCTCCTCACGATCTCTCTCTCTCTTTGATCAGTGGCCGAGTGAAAAAAATGGAAGAAAAAGCGTTCGTGATACTTTTTATATCCAGTCCAGCGCTCGAGAGCTGGCGCTGCGCGCCCTAAACTGGAATCACCGCCCTCTCAGGCGCTCGAGTGCCCGGTGGGAGCTGACATTCTGCCTGTGGGAGTCACGGCGTCGCCTTGGGCGTCCAGCAGACCCACTTCACCTAAACGCCACTCGATCCAAAACCGTAATGCCCCTATGAGTTAAGGTCCAAATCTTGATTTTATTGACTTAGTTATTCTTTAATTATAATACTCGAACACCCGGAGCCTTACAATTTTCCCTCACTTAAGAAATTTCGTCCTCGAAATTAATGGATCCTAGAATTATTACATACCTCAAAATAAGTGGGGATATTTCTCCCGGATCTCTTCCTCATTCTCCCAAGTAGCGTCCTCTAAAGCGTACTTTCTCCACAAGACCTTGACTAAAGGAATCATCTTCGTCCGAAGCACTTGGTCTCTATGGACTAAAATCTGCACGAGCTCCTCGACGTATGATAATTCTTCACTAATCGATACAGGCGTGAAGTCAATGTCGTAAATAGGGTCATAGACATACTTTCAAAGCATGAATACGTGGAAAACGTCGTGCACCTCTCCCAAGGACGATGGCAAGGCCAAGCGATAAGCCACCTCCCCCACTTTCTCCAAAATCTTGAATGGGCCGATAAACCTTGGCTTCAATTTTCCTTTGAGCTCAAATCTGGATACGCTCTTCGACAGTGGCACCTTTAAAAAAATGAAATCTCTAATTTCAAACTTCAGTTTTTATCTTCTCCGGTCAGCGCTGTCGGCTTTGGGCTACCCTCAACTTCTCATAGATCAATCTAATTTTCTCGGATATTTTCATCACAATCTCTGGTCCCATAAGCCGCCTATTGCCGGTTTCCACCCAATAAATTGGAGAATGGCACTTTCTTCCATACAATGCTTCGATAGGGGACATCCCATACTCGCCTGGTAACAATTGTTATATGCAAACTCCGACAAAGCTAAATGATCATCCCAATTTCCTTTTAACTCCATCACCGCAGCCCTTAACATGTCCTCCAGAATCTGAATGGTCCATTCAGATTGTCCATCCGTCTGCAGGTGGTAAGCCGTATTGAACTTTAGATCCATCCCCAACTCACGATGCAAACTTTTTCAAAATTTTGAGACAAACCTCGGGTCTCGATCTGAATAATAGTGGCTGATATCCCGTGCAATCTCACCACTTCATTAACATATATCCGAGCTAATCTATCCCTCGAGTAAGTCATTCGAATAGCCAAAAAGTGTGCCGATTTTGTAAACCGACTGACAATCACCCAAATGGCATCATGATTCTTGGGCGTCCTCGGCAACCCTGATACAAAATCTATGGATATATCTTACCACTTCCAATTGGGGATAGGCAAAGGCTGTAAAAGATCGGATGGCTTCTTGCGCTCGACCTTTAACTGCTGACAGATCAAGCATCTCCCCACAAAGGCTACAACTTCCCTCTTTATATTCCTCCACCTGAATAACTTTCGAAGATCCTGGTATATCTTATTAATTTTCGGGTGGATCGTGTACCTGGACCGATGAGCTTCCTTCATAATCTCTTCCTTCAATTCATCGACATTAGGCACGAAAATTCGGTCCTAGAGTCTCAAGACTCTGTCAGTTTGAACATTGAAATCAATCCTAGAGTCTTGGTCCAAATTCTCAGCAACTCCGGCTAAGAATTGGTCGTTCATCTACACTTCCTTGATCCGCTCCAAGATCTTTGGTTGGACACTAAAGCGCTACAAAATCATCTAGTTCCCTTGGACATATCTCCGAATATTGCAATGCTTCATACTTTCCAACATCTCCATCTCCTTAATCCTCAAATAAGTCTCAAAACATGAGTGATAGCTCAAGGCGTCCGCCACCACATTGCCCTTACCCAGCTGATACAAGATGTCACAATCAAAGTCCATTAGATAGTCCATCCATCTCCTTTGCCTCATATTTAACTCTTTTTGGAAAAAGAGATACTTGACACTCTTGTGGTCTAAGTACACCAAAAACTTCTCACCATAAAGATAATGCTTCCAGATCATCAGAGTAAAGATTACCGCCGCAAGCTCCAAGTCGTGCATCGAATAGTTATTCTCGTGGATTTTCAATTGCCTTGATCCATAGGCTATCACCTTCCCACGCTGCATCAAGACACAACCCAAACCCATCCTACTAGTATCACAATAAACTTCGTATCCACCGGAACCTTCTGAAATCGTTAGAATCGGGGTAGATGTCAATCAGTCCTCAGCTCCTGGAAACTTTGCTCACAATCATCCGTCCAAACAAACTTAACGTCCTTCCTCATTAAGTGGGTCAATGGCATAGAAATCTTGGAGAAATTCTCTAAAAACCTTCGATAATAGCTCGCCATCCCAAGAAAACTCTGGACTTCAGTTACCAATGACGGTCGGCTCCAATTAATAACAGCCTCAATCATTTTAGGGTACACAGATATGCCCCCATTTGATATAATATGACCCAGAAATGCAAATTTATCTAGCCAAAACTCACACTTCTTCAATTTGGCATATAATTTCTCCTCCCGAAGCGTTTGGAGCGCAATCCTCAAGTGCCCAGTGTGCTCATCATAATTCCTCAAATAGATTAATATATTGTTAATGAACATGACCACAAATTTATCCACATAGAGTCAAAACACCCGATTCATTAAGTCCATAAAAGTGGTCGGAGCATTCGACAACCCAAATGGCATGACTAAAAATTCATAATGCCCATACTTCATCCGAAAGGCTGTCATAGCTACATCCTCTTTCTTGATCCTCAACTGATGATACCCCAAACGGAGATCAATCTTTAAAAACACTTGTACCCCTTGCAGTTGATCAAATAAGTCATCGATCCTTGTCAAAGGGTACTTGTTCTTGATGGTAATCTTGTTGAACTCCCAGTAATCGATGTAAAATTGCATCGATCCATCCTTCTTCTTAACAAATAACACTGGGCACCCCAAGGAGACACGCTTGGCCGGATAAACCCCTTATCCAGAAACTCTTGCAGCTGCTGCTTCAATTCTTTCAATTTGACAGGCGCCATCCTATACGGTGTCTTCGAAACTGGAGCCGAGCCAGGTATAATCTCAATCTCAAACTCAATTTCCCGATTGGGTGGCAAGCCCGATAATTCTTCGGGAAAGGCATCTTCAAACTCATTGACCATCGGGATATCCTTAGTCAGCACGCTGTGACTCCCAATCATGCCAGCATAAGCCAAGTAGGCTTGACATCTAGAGTCTATCAAATAACAGGCGTGCAAAGTCGAAATAAAACATGGTGGTTCCTTCCGAACCACACCTTGAAAAAAGAACAGTTCACATCCCGAAATGGCAAAGTGAACTTGCTTATGGAACAATCCACACTGGTATAATAACTTCCCAGCCAATCCATACCCAAGATCACATTAAAATCACGCACCTTGAGCAAAATCAAATCCACCATCAACTGCATCCCTTGAATCCAAACCTCACATCTCGGATACAAGATATTCGTAACTACTAGCAATCCCGAGGGTGTGGAAGCAACCAAAATGTGTTCTAAGATCCTCGGAGGAGACAACAAGGTAGTTCCAAAACTTGGGGACACAAAAGAATGAGTCGAGCCCAAATCCCGAAGAACATGTGTAGGAATACTAAAAATGGTCATATTACCTTCAACCACGTTCGGGGACGGCTCTGCATCCCGAGCTGTAACCGCAAAGACCTTCCCATGAACAATTAGCTTCTTCTCCACTGACCTCCTCGAAAGAGGGCAATCTCTAATCATGTGGTCGGTCTTGACGCAATTGAAACACGCTCCCATCCGCTTGAAGCATGGCTTTCCTCAGTGATTTTTCCCACAATAATTGCAAACATCCTCAGTTACCGGTGGGCTCTGAGATACTACTGCTGCAGAATGTATTGCCTTTCTCTTTCCTTTGTCCTTGTACTTCATCCCCCTCGGAGGCCCACCAGCTCCCGAACCTTGACCAATGGCCGGACTTCCTCAATTCTAAGACCTCTTCACAAAATACTTCTGCTGCTCTAGCTCTCTCTCGAAGATGAGGGCCCAGTCCAAGATCTCTCCATAATCACTCACCTTATGTGTAACCAGCTGCCTCCTAATGTCGTCCCTTAGCTCGGATTGAAACTTCTTGGCCTTCCTAATTGGATCATCCACTACATGCGAGGCGTATCGGACAACTCCATGAACTTGGCCGCATATTTTGCCACGGTCTGATTCCCCTGCTGAAATCATGCAAATTCATCTTCCATCTGCTCTCGTAGGCTAGTCGGGAAATACTGCTCGAAAAATACTTCCTTAAATATTTCCCACGTAATCTGATCTATGGGGACTCCAAGGGTTCCCTTCTGCACCACCCACCAATGGGTGGCCTCACCTTCCAATTTGTAGGCTACAAATGTCACCTTATCTTCTTCTGGGCAACGTATAACAGAGAAGATCTTCTCCATTCTTCTGATCCATGCTTTAGCTTTGACCGAGTCTGGGTCTCCTAAGAACTTTGGGGCCCTTTCACTGTTAAATCAATCGGACGTCATAACCCTTGGATTTGCTGGAGTCGAGGTAGGAGCTGGAACTGAAACTGGGGCCGGCACAGGCTAGCGATGACTCTAGGCCATCATCTCCATGATGTCAGCCATTTGTCCCATGAAATCCAAATAGTCATCCTCCCGACTTGGATGAAGACCAACTCTGGGGCCTCTTTTTCGACCAAACATCTTGAATCCCTATCATTAGACATTAGCAATAGGGTTAGACTCCCGTACAAAACTCAACAAGCTACTTAAATAGGGAGTTCAAGCTATACTTTGGGTCTAATTGATCAACCTAGCCCTAAACTATGGTCAAGCAATTCAAATCCTAAGGCATCTCCTGAACCGACCAACATCTCTGATACCAATTGTGATGTACCGATTTATCAACTAAAAATCTGACAGAGTTTCGGCTATAATACGAAAATCGGACCAATATAAAACCTGTAAATGCCCTAATACATACAAAATTTCTACAAAATGGCACTAACACAGGACCCAAACAATATTTTTTCACAACTCAAGCTACATCAACATCATCATACAAAATTTTAAACTCCAAGTTGGACCAAGGAGGTGCTGCTAAGCCTTAGAGTATCCTTCAATAACCTGCGAAAGCAGTCTATAAAGTCCACAATAACATAATAAAGGACATCAAAATTATACATTCTTCCTATTTCCAATGGAATTGACACTAACCCCAAAATACAAAAAAAATATAATTTTATCAAGGACAAATTATATCATCTTCTTGCCTAGGTTAGGTATTGGCCCTGCTATTCCTTCTCGTCAGGTAGGAATTTGTATTGATCATCTGAGAGAGGTAACAAAAGCGATGAGTGAGTTTAAGCTCAGCAAGAAACATATATAATAGAACATGGGTGAAATTCAATTCTGGAACATCATAATGCATATAAGAAGGAAAGAGAGACATAATGGAGGCCATGGATCAAGAATACATGAATATGCATGCGTGATTGCTTTTCCAAGTTTTTTAATCTTTCTCTCACTTTTCTTTTCTTAATTAGTTATCTTTTATTCGAGACTTATTTCATTTGGGGAGCCAAGATTAGTAGGCCTCACTGACAAATGAGCGGTTGGTCGTGGTCTGGATTGTGTACACCTACACAATTAAAAGTCCATCCTCCACCTATTATGGACCCAGAGGCGGGTCATCAGCCATCCAGCGGTTCCAAAATAGACCACGACATCCCACTATGACATACTAAGGCATGCCAAGAATATCACCTGTTATAAAATACGACTAGGATACACGGCCAAAGTAATAATTGGGTTTCCACCGTAATATTTTGGCATGTCTAAATTTGTTATTCATAACTCTTGGTCCGTATTCTTGTTTATTAGAAAATTATATTTTCAAGCACAGAATCCATACTTCCCACTCTACCGAAGAACGTTCAAAAGCTAATTAGTCCAAAGGTCCAAACTCTTCATTACAGAATTTCCTTCGTCATCAAATTTCATTCCTTTTTTCATAAACATATTCATAGACAAATTTTCATATTTTTGTGAGCTTAGGGTCTCACATGCTCACAATTTCATGCATAAATTACTTGGGACCTTAACAATTGTAATTTTTTTTCCATATCGGCCACATGTGATTTTTAGAGTGCCCGGTTGCAAATTTTCTTCATCGAGGTTCGAAGCATGATTCTAGAGCACGCAAACTTTTGCATTTTCATAAATTATGAAACTGAATGCAATTCAATTACATCCATAAATTGGGGTTCACATTCATAGGTCCAATTTTTATGCATAAATTTGTGAAAATTCAATCAGGAGTGCAGGGCGCGGGTCCGGGTAGCAACATGCATAAACCGGCAAAACATGGGATTTCGGCCACCAAATTGATGGGATTTTGTGTTCATGTTATGGGTCGCAGTTATCTAGTGTTAATTTATGCATAATATCCAAATTAAGCGACAAAATCTATCCGAGCGTGGGTTAGAATTTCGGGGTCCGAAAACAGTGCAAAACTCACTAAATGGATGTGAAATCGAAGTATGTTCAAGCTTGGGATATGGGTAATACGAAATGAAAGTTTACCCGAGCATTGGAATAAAAATATTTGAAGAAAAATGAAACAAAAGTGCAAATGAACTAGAAAAAGGGCAAGGGTGCACTTGCCTCGAGCCAATCTACCACCTTTGCAACTAGCACTAGCTCGGAAATGGACTTGGAAGCCTTGGATCTCCCTTCTCTCACTTCTCCTCGCAATCTCTCTCTCTCTTCGATCAATGGCCGAGTGGAAAAATGGAAGAAAAAGTGTTCGCAACACTTTTTATATCCAGGCCAATGCTCAAGCGCCGTGTTCCCTAAACTAGAATCAATGTTGCCCCAGGCGCTTGAGCACCCGACATTCTGCCTGTGGGTGCCGTGGCGTCACCTTGAGCGCCCGGCAAGCCCACTTCACCAAAATGCCACACGGTCCAAAACTGTAATGGCCCTATGAGTTAAGCTCCAAATTTTTATTTTATTGACTTAGTTATTCTTTAATTATAATACTCGAATACCCGGAACCTCACAATTTAAGGTTCTCGGGTTCGATTCCAGTTTGGAGCTAGTTAGAGAAGTAATAGATCAGGTTGAGACAAGTGCACTCATACCCTTTGCTCTCGTTTCATTGTACTTTCATTCCGTTTTCTTCGGGTATCCTAGTTTCGATATCTAATTAAGTTTATATTTTATAATACTCATGACTTAAGCATGTAAATACTTTGATTTTATGTCCGATTTCTTAATTTTGACCAATTTTTTAACGTGAAACCCTAACCCCGCTCCTCGAACAATTTTACTATTTATTTTTAAATTTTTACATAAATTGGCTCTAGAAAATCGTTACCTGCACCTTGAACATGCTAATTTATTGATTGTGTGTTCGATTTGGTAGTTTTGTATGGTATTATATGCTCACCGAAACCCTAATCCGCCCCATTTGGTTTTATTCGAATTAATTATAATTTATACATGATTTGACTTTAGAAATTCATGACGTTTTTTTTTGTAAGTAAGAAAATTGTATTAAAAAAGTAAAGAACAAATCAGTGTTCTTATTTCAAGTTTTTTTTTTACTTGAAAGATATTTAGGCATACCCCAAGCAGTATGAACATGTCATGAAATACAAAGAAATAATACAAAGGAATAGTTAAGCAGTCATCTAAATCAGCCAATTGTCTATACATAATAATGGAAGCAGATAGCCAGCTGACAGACACCAATTTACCAATTTGCCTCTATCATAACGGGCCAAACCATGGGCATTTGCCAACGGGAAAACCAAACCTTCCAAATTTGTCAATCCATTCGGGGAAAACCATTCCAGCCGTCATTGCCTATTGGGAAACCATTTCGGGAAATACACCATACCAGCGAAGGCATAAACTGATCTGTTTTTCTTTTTTTGTTTTTTATGCCAAACCAGCATTATGCAGCATCCCATCAAAAGCATAATGCGGCAAGTATACCAAAATGCCAATACTACATACCGGCCAAACAACACACAGCAGACCGGGCAAGTTGCTCACGCTCCTCAAAGAAGACAAAGCATCCATACTGAGCAAATGAGTCACATCAGCAGGACGCTAAACCGACAAATCACCATACCGACAAAGCACAATCAGGCAAAAGGCACCATTCTGGCAAAATCAATAAATCCAGTAAAAGGGCGCATACCAGCACAACCATGCCTAGGCGATCCATCTCTAGAATTACATCCTTGCCTTTCCATCTCGGGATTCAAAGCCTGTCATTCCGTCCCAGTCATTCCATCCAGGAATTCCATCCCAGTCAAATGCATCCTTGCCAAGCCAAGCCTGTAATTCCCAAAAGGCCTATCAGCCAGTCATGAAAAGCATCCCAGCCATTCCAAACCAAACAGAATGCCAACTGTCCTGGCATGACGTGCAAACCAGCACTCCAAGGAGGAAAAATGCATATCCAGCCGGAATGCCTTTTTTTTTTAATGAGCACCCAAAACGGGAGAAACATGCACCAGAACAGGCAAAACGCACAAATCCACCCACGATTCGATCCAGCTCAGCAAAGCCTAACCTCCTGGCCAACCCATACAAACCATCCCAGCATTTTCTAAATACTAGGCAAAAGCAAACCGAGCAAAATCCTCATACCGGCCAACTAGATCATCCCGATAATTTCACCATTTTATCAAACTGTATCAGTCAAGACATGCATTACAGTAAGCCTTCCATGCTACAGTCGGCAGCCTATATGATCCATGGCCAATTTGGCCAGTCAACTAGTTGACAGGCCAAGAACCTCCTCCCCCCTTTTTTACAACATTTTAGCAACCAATTTGGCCGGTCAATGAGTTGACCGGCCAAAGCTATTTTTGCTAGTCAACGAGTTGATCGGCACTCCCTTTTTTTTCTTGGAGACAGAAAACAGTGCCCAAAGCACCCAGCCTCAGCCATTATTCCGGCTATCTCTTTTGTCAAAAGAGCCTTTAGAGTTCTTGGAAGTGGATTTTCGTTGTCTGCTGAACTTGACTTGCTTCAAAGTTCTGACATGCTTGGAAGAAGGTACTCTATATATTTAGTATTTATGCACACAGATTTATATATGTTAATTTTATGTATTTCAAAAATATTATCGAATTTGAATAGTGATGCTTAACCGCATGTACATTAAATATATTATCTTGCATATGTTCTAAAAATTATATTGCATATATTTGTGAAAGGATTTATTGTCCGGAAGCTCTAAAGTTACATTTGCCTCATGGTAGTAAGAATTTCTTACATGTTCCAAATTTTATGATAATTTATACATATATTATGGATTTGTTAATCTTGGTACATTCTGAAAATCACGTTATCATTTTTAAAAGAACTTATCATCCGAAAACTTTAAAGACACTCTTTGCTTAATGTGGTAAGAATTTTCATATTCTTCTAAGCTCCAAAGAATTTATGCATGTAATTAAGATCATGTGAAGATTTGAGTTCACAAGGATATGAAAATATGTATCTGAATAAGCTTTATGGAAAAAGGATCAATGAGGGATATTCTATAATTAAATAATGGACTTATAAACCAGTCTCTAGCAGAGTGGGAATAAAAAAATTATAGGTTTAAGAGTAAAATTTTCTAAGAAAATAATAAACTAATAATTTAGACCGAGAAATATTCATCAGATAGTATATTTTAAAATGCCTTAATATATTATAGTAAAATATTATATTTACTTTGGGGCTGCGTGCAGCTAAAGTCCTGTCTATAGGGATTGTATGTAGATAGCCCGCCTCTAAGTCTTAAATAGAAGGAGATGGATTTTAATTGTGTTGGAGCAAATATAATCTAGATTACGATTGACCGCTCCTTTAGTCAGTAAAGTCTATTGGCCCTGGTCTCTAACGAAATAAGTTTTCATCATCATTTGATGATTAAAAAAAGAAGAGAAAATGAATTAAAGAAATTTAGAATGTATTATGAAAACATCCTTTTTTGTTCATGTTTTATGACCTCTCATGTATCCCTATTCCCTCCTACATGCATTATAGTGATTTGAGTTATGAAATTGCATATTTTTAATTATATATATGTGCCTTACTAAGTATTTGACTCACTCAATGCTATTTTCTTTCCTCCAAATGAGTATGTCTTTTTGCCTGTTGAGGCAGAGTAGAGGATTAGAAGTCGGCTAGGTATGAAGACGTGGAAAGATGACCATGTGGACTTGGTTTTGTAGTTTTGGAACTTTCTGATGGAGTATTTTGTATTATTTGAGATGGAGTTGTATACTAATGCATGTGATGATGATGATCATGTATGTGTAGCTTAGTTTCCACTGTATTTAATGGATGTATATGCTTTCATAGGTTATTATAGCATGTATTGGTTTTTAGTGGTATCTTATCAGAGCCGACGTCGTATCAGAGTTATGACATTGATGCCACGTATTTGTTATAGATTTTGAATCCTTTATTGTGAATTCAGAATGTATATTTATGCTATAAAGGGATTTTATTCAGGTTTGTATCAGCTCGTTGTCGATCTTCAGTCGAAACTCTGCCAAATTTCGGTTAGAAAATAAGGTATATCACAATTGGTATCAGAAAAAGAAATATCTTAAGTTCTATCGGAATCTTATACGGGAACTTAGATTAGAGTAAGGTAGGTTGAATAAGTAGATAAGGGCGTAGGATGATTAAGTTAGACCAGATGGTCTTAGGTCTCCTATTTTGAATGACTAATGTTAGAACTAAGTTAGGATCAGTAGTTAAATTTGATTGTCTAGTTGTAGATCTTGAGTATTGAATAGTGTTTACGGTGACCCAATGTTTGGGAGGAGATAAGATAATGTTTGCCTCACGTAAGTTAGAAGGCAAAGCCAACCATGGACGGTTGATGAAAATAGAATCATGGGTCGGAAGGATAAAGAGATATCGTAGAATATCTTCATGGATGCTTTTTATGGAATAAATATTCTTCCCAATGAGTTTTGAGAGTATGATTCAAATTATAGACAATTCATCCACATGATCGAGGATGGTCCTTATCCCATGGGTCAAACGGCGAAGGAGTCCAGTACCTTGGATTGGGGTTTTGCGGAGATGGCTCAAGGTGTAGGGGTGCTGTCTACCGTGATGGAAGGTAAGATTTTCAAATTTAATATTTAGCGCATGTATCATTTTGGAATTTCAAATCTGTATTTTCATTGTGTTTCCTAAGTTTATTAATTTATGTAAGAATTTAGGTTTGATATTAGCAATATCAAGGTTTACGACATTTGTTTGGGTCCGTAGGTATGACTGGTTGGGCTGATTTGATTTGTTTTATGGTTTCAAATTTTGATCTGATTTTGGTAGTAATTTTATTGGTGAATCGCCAAGCTAATATAAATTGTGGTTGGTAAGAGTAATATACTTCGTGACCAGGTTGAGAAATTTGGGTATGAGGTAGAACTGGTCAAAGTATCAGGAAATTATTATCGTTTGGCCTACAAGTGTTTTAATGAGGACCTGTGCCAAGTTTATTTAGCATATGAGACCACATTTGGAAGTCATTTTATGGTCACTAAAAAGTTTTGGCTATATAGGCATTTGAGGACATTTTTGAGAGAAAAAGATTAGGTTGATTTATCTTTGATCAGTAATTTGAGATTGTGCCAGAGACGGCACCGATATTTTTAAGAATTTTGTATAGAATCAAGGAAGTATCGATTAGGTGCCACTTTGGAATGCTTTAGAATATTTGAGGTCAGTAAGAGGAATCGATGAGATGATTTATGGATGACTGAAAATTTAGGTTGTTCAAGAGATAAATGGTTGATAAGCAGGCACTGTGAATTAATAGGTGATTTATTTGATCTATTGTAAAGGCTTGATAATTTTTAAGATCGATATATATCTATAGTATTGTTGATCGTGGATTATTAAAAGCTGTACCCGTTGCAATATTCAGGATAAAGATATGGCCGTTGTAAGTTTCGGTAATGTCATTTAGGTTTGTAGGTTCATTCGTATTTCTATGGACTTTATGGATTGGATTCTCACGCCATACTTAGGTCAATATTGTGATTGCCTTATCGATAAATTGAAGAAATTATGGGAGATGTATAAACTCTATTTAAGGACTATATCATGAATTAGGAAGGCAATTAGTCGTGTGCTCAATTCGGAGAGAATATGAATTTGATTAAAGGAAATGTTGTGTTGGGCATGTGATCCCTTCGATAGCATGAATGTGGTTCTGTAGAAGATTAATGCCACAAAAGTGTGCAATTTCTTTGGGTCTAGCTGAATCCAGTAAGATATCCGTTAAGTGTTCCTCAAGGATTTGCAACGTCCGTGGGGCGCTTGGCTTGAAAACGATCGGTATTCGTCAAAATGAGAGATGTGGTAACAGCTTTCAAGGAATGAAGGGTAATTATCGACCACATCATTTAGGTTGATCCCTAATGGATCAAGTGAAATGTAGTAGAATGTGAAGCTTTCAAAGAAGATTTAAGATTGTATTTTTTCCTGCACTGTATATGGGTGCCTTGCTTTTGGTTTTGGGAAAAAGAGTTGCATCCGAAATATTGAGGTTTAAAATTGTTAGATGAGAAGTCCTTGCAATTTTGCTTTGGGGTCATTAAAATGGCAAGGATTTCGGGTGCTTAGATAATTATGGATTAGCTACCTAAGATGGTTCATTTATTGTGAATTCGGATGGCACAATTGGATTAAGTTGGCTTGTCGGCATGCAAACGAAATGATAAGTTACTAAAAATTTGAATTTTGAGGTTTTGGTGGTAACTTGAGACTGAATTAAAATTTTTGGGATATTTGCTTCAATTGGGTTTCCAAAGTTGATTGTAATATGAGGATTATGGGTTTTATCTTACACATATTGATATCTTTGGGATTTTCTTAGGTTTATAGCTGCTGCATAGCTTAGGTGTCTAATATGAATCATTCGATAAGAATTACAAGTTGATTTTAGTTTACAAGTGAATGGTCAATCAGAGTAATGCAGCGATAGCATGTAGCCTATGGCTCAGAGATTTCAGAATAAAATTGAGGATCCAAGTAAACGATCATTTTTGGGGCTTTGAATAAATTGAAGTAGGAGTTCATTAGTCTACTTGAGGTTTTGAATTAAGTCGGAAAAATAATCGATAAATTTGGTTGCCATTAAATTTGGTAGATTATTATGAAGTCTTCCTTGTATCAATGGTTGAGGAAATAAGCATGTGATTGAATTAAGCCGTTTCAGGGATTAGGATGATTCATTTGGTTAAGGCTTTTTAAGATAAGTCATTTGATCAAAGATGTGACATAGGATCATAAATAAGGAATTCTGAAAGGAATTTTTCCTAATTGTTAAATTTTGAGATTTGTTAAATTTTGATGACGAAATTTCTATAAGTAGGGGAGAGTTATAATATACCGGTTTCTGAATATCGTAATTGCTAGTAATTAAGGTAATATAATTAAAATTGGGCTTAATGCTTGTGAAAAAATAAAATTTTAGGACCGTGGGAAGTGTCGATAGGGGAGGCTCATCGGGCACCTCGAGCGCCACCGTTTCCAGCTGATGATCTATTTTCAGCTGTAACTCTATCGGATTCTAGTTAGAAAATGGTACGTCACACTCAACATCCAATTAAGGTCCCTATAAGGGGTGGTAAAGAACCTAATGAATGATATTTGTGACACCAATAGGGTATTGCAAGAGAACACTGAGCACACCGATGAGGTGAACCTTCTAATACATGCTACGCAATTGACAGTAATGCTTTTGGCAGTGGTAGAGTCAAGCCTCTAGAATCTCGTCATATGGTAGTGTGTGAGATTTAAAGGAGCTTGACAATTTTATTTTTGATATAGAATAATACTTGGCGGCTACAAAGGTGGACTCCGATATTTTAAAGGCTTACATGGCAACCATGTGCTTGACTGATGACACCAAGCTAGGAGGCACACTAAATATAAGGAAATGGTCCAAGAAAGATTAAATATTGACTTATTAAAAGACCTCAAAAGAGAATTGATGGCACAATTCTACTCTAAAAATATTGAGTTTGTGACATGAAAGAATTTCAAATAGATTAAACACACAGGAATAATTAGAGATTATGTTAAAACCTTCTCTACTTGCATGTTGGACGTTAAAGATATGTCTGATAAATATTGATTTTTTCATTTTATTTATAAACTGCAGCCATGGACTCAAATAATATTGTTGAAACAATAGGTGCAAGATTTGACTGCTACCCAAATTATAACTGAAAAAGACTTGTCGACTATATGTAATGTACCGGTTTTTTGAACGTCGTAATTTCGGATAATTAAGGTATTATGATCAAGATTAAGTTTTGTTCATGTGGAAAAATTAAGATTCGAAACAGTGGGATGTATTCGCGGTGTAGGCCCGCTAGGCGCTCGAGCGCTCGAGACGGGCACTGGATCCAGGCGCGCAGTGCCTGCTACGTGCCGGGCTAGCACTCGAGCGCCAGCCCAATATATAAGAGCCCAAAGGCTCTTTCCACGTCATTACAAGCAGGGAAAGGGAGAGAGGGGAGAGAGGAAATGCGAAGGAGAAGAGAGAGAGAGAGGAGGAATTGAAACTCTCGGGTTCGAATCTAACTTGGAGCTAGTTGGAGAAGTGATAGATCGGATTAAGGCAAGTGCACCCTTACTCTCCTCCTTCATTTCTTTACACTTTTATTTTATTTTTTCGGGTATCATTGTTTCGATACCTGATTAAGTTTATATTTTATGTTACCCATGATTTAAGTATGCACATATGTGAATTTCATATCCAATTTTTTAGTTTTGTTCGATTTTTTGCACGTAAAACCCTAACCCGTGCCCGGATTGTGAAATCCCAATCTTGAAATATGATAATTATTGATTAATTATGTGAATGGGAATCATGTTTAAACTTAAAAATGTAAAAAAATTTGGTACCAAAATAAAATGAGGCAAAATAGCCAAGGGAACGCAAGGCACTTGAGCGGAGCACCAAAATGCGCGAGCAATCTCTAGCGGACCGCTCGAGGTGAGGCGGGAGCGACCCCCGGCTACTAGCAGGGTGCTCGAGCACAATTCTGTGCAAACGGTCGCTCGAGCACCGCTCAACAGGCGCCCGAGCGGCACTCCACGGGTAAGTCTTGTGGTTCCTTCTTCTTCATGTTTTTAAAGGAAGTTGGGGTTCATTTCGGCAACACGCACGATAGAACGGGAAGGAGAGAAGAGAGGAAGGAAAGGGAAGAGAAAGGAAATGGAAAATCTTCCGATTCACTCCGATCAGAGTCACAGTAACTATAAATCGAGCTCAAGTAAGTGTATTTCGGGCGTTATCTTCTATTTTTACTACTTTTCTGTATCTCTAAAAGTGTATTTATACTTTAAATATATGGTTCTACATATTTACTGTAAATAATACCTGTTTCTCCAGATTAATCAGTTAGATTTTAAGTTTACTTATTTATACTACAGATTATACCTCTGATTTTATGAAAATACATATATTCGGTGTCCCTTATCGTCCGACAGTTTTGGCTAAACCCTAGGTATGAAAATGAAGGGTTTTAATGATTTTTACCCATAATTTCTGCTATATAAAAGTTAATCTCTACTGAAATAAAGCTCCTGATGTATTTTGTATCTAAAAGTTTTATACGGAGTTATACTAATAAATTACTGTAGACTTGTGAAACAAATCTGAAGGGTTTCAAACTGTTTCTGTATATTCTAAAATAAAACTAAATAATTATAAATTGTTACTGTATGTTCTGAAACTGACTGAAGAGTTATTGTGAAACTCTTACTGATTTCTAAAACTGAAAAATATTTTCAGTTATGAAATAAGAAGGAAAAATATTTCTGATACTGTTAATTAGGACCCGTGACTGATATATAGTCAGGTTAGGTTCTCCAACATGCCTTAAAACTTTATGGTGGTAATCGAGGATAACTCTATCCATGGAGTTATATGTGGTCTGCCCTTCCTCAGGGCGTTAACCCAGAGGGTAGTCACTGTTACCGGCCGACATTACTGTATAGAATCCCACAAGAAGCGATATCCCATGAGACAAGACTGCTGTTACTGGCCTTGATTGTGTACGTAACACAATCTATCCTCGGTTATTCACCCCCTCTACTAGTAGGGTCTATTGGTTGGGTCCTTCACTAATAGAAAAGAAATTTTCTATAATTTATAGAGTTGAGACCGATTTCTATTTTCTGAAGCATATTTTACTAATTTATGGTTTCTGAAGCTTGATTTCACTGAATTATGCGTTCTTTACTTTCTTGTACTTTTCTACTACCATTGTAATTGAGTACACCTATGATAACTATTCATTTGCTCTTATGTTATGCACAGAAGCACGTTTTACTGACTTCTAATTTTCAAAACTCAGTTTAATTTCAATTTATGCTTACTCTATTTCCTTGTACTATCTTGACCCCGAATGCTTTCATATTCTGGTAAGATCTCATAATTGTTTTGTATAACAGAATTTATTTTATACCTACATGTACCTTACTGGATTTTGACTAACTATTTTATAATTTTTTTCCTCCAGATGAAACTATAGAGCTTGTACCTAACGAGAAGAGTGATTTAGAGCTCAATCTGAAGACTTTTGGAGATCTGAAGTATTTTGAAGTTATTTTGGAGAAACAATTAGATTTAAAGACCTAATTTTAATATATGATTTTGTATATAGATTTTCTGTAGATGAATTCTTGTATATATAATGTATGTGATGCATGTGATGAAACAGAAATTATGCTTAAGCAGGTTTATAGTTTTGCTTTCGCTATATACTTTCTGATTTCTATACAGGTCCTAGTTGTCATCTCACTTCTGAAATGTTAATATAGTGGATAGAAAACGTGAATTGTAAGCCGTGGATAGCTACACAACATCTGTGATCCTGTGTTGTGATGAGATTGTTTATGGATAGGGTTTATGATGTTATACTGTATAACCGCAGGTTATAAACAGGTTCTATGTTTCAATTTAGCCCAATTTTAGGGGAGGCTCTGTCCATTTTCTCCTAAAACTTTAAGTTGTATTTGGGCTTATATTTATGTTTTCTGTATTGACGAAAAATTCTGAAAAAAAAAATCATTTCGTCACAATTGATATTAGAGAAATGAGATGCCTAAATAATTAATTGATATAAAGGCGGAAGCATAAATTTAAATTTCTGTACTGAATTTTTATGAAAATATGTCGGGGTAGCTAAGGCAATTAGGACTTTTAGGAATTGATCCTTAGGCTAGGTTTAAATTTCATTAAGTTATTAAATATTTCTTCCTTTAACTAATTTCTTGAGGTTATAATGTTGTGTTTACCTTGATTATAGGGTGGTTAGTAGAAGAAATAGAAGAAATAGCCGTGGTGGTGCTAATACTCCCACTATCGGGAGGTTGCACATGTGGATTTATTGTAGAAAATGACGAATATTGTGGAATCTGTCGAGCAGAGGCATATGGCTCCGATCCCTACACCCAAGCCAGCTCCGATATATCTTGCTCCTACAACGTATGACAGATTTACAGCGGAGCAAGTACCAGGTTTCTAGGAAAGCCTGATCCGGTAGAAGTGGATGTGTGGCTAAAGAGAATGAAAAAGATATTCGCTGTAATTCGATGTACCGATCAGAGGGTCACCTTTGCAGTATATAAGTTAGAATGTGAAGCAGATAGTTGGTGGAGTATGAAGAAGAGAGCAATGGGAGTGCCCAATGATGCTATCACTTGGAATATGTTTGAGGAAGCTTTCATGGAAAAGTACTTCCTATCCAGTCTCCAAGACCAGAAGGAGCAGGAGTTTATGAGGCTGAGGAAAGAAAATATGACGGTGACGGAGTATGACATTAGATTTACTGAGTTGTCCCGTTTTGTGCCCTTCTATGTAGAGGATGAGCTGAGAATGGTGAAAAATTTTTAACAAGAGTTGCAGGATGATATTAGGAAGCAATTGTCGACCCTGAAACTCTAAACGTATGCTGACATTCTAGATAGAGCGATCATTTATGAAAAGGAGGTGGAGATAAAAAGATTTTATGTAAAGAGAACTGCTAGCCGGGCGGGATTTAGTGCTGGATTTAATGTGAGATTTTCTGGACCGTCCAAGAAGGCTAGGACAGTTGATAAGGGGAAGAGTATCTGTGAGATCCCGATCCCAAAATATGATAATTATGGATGAATTATATGAGTAAAATTCATCTTTAGGCTTAATAATATAGAAAAATTTGGTATCGAAGCAAATTGAGGCAAAATGGGGCAAAAGAGCGCAGGGTGCTCGAGCACAAATCTACGCGTGTAGCGCCCCAGGGGCGCTCGAGCACAGCGGGGGCGGCTCCCTTTGCGAGCAGTGCGCTCCAGCGCTGCTCAAGCGCATTTTTACACATGTAGCGCTCGACCAGCGCTCGAGTGCTGGTCACGTGAATCCACACGTGGTTCTTTTTTCCTTCGTTTTTAAATGGAAATTTTAGGGATTTGCAGGTCATTCTGTAGCAGGGGCTCGACAAGAACGAAGGGGAGAGAAGAGAGGAAGGGAGGGAAGAGAAAGAGAAGGAGAAAATCTTCCCATCCACTCCGATCAGAACCACGGTAACTGTAAACCAAGCTTAGGCAAGTGTACTCCAGATATTATATACTATTTTTACAGTGTTTTAATATCTCTGCAACTATATTTATACTCTAAAAGTATGTTCCTCCATGTTCTGCATAAATAAAGCCTATTTTTGTAAATTAATCGGACAGATTTTATGTTTACAAGTATATAATGCAATATCTAGCATAGATTTCATGAAAATGCACGTGTTAAGTGTCCGTTTATCATCCGGTAATTTTGGCCAAACCCTAGGTACGAAAATAATGGGTTTTAATAATTTTTACCAGTAATTTTTGTTATATAAAAGTTAATCTGTACCGAAATAAAGTTCCTAGTATAATCTGTTTCTGAAAATTTTACACGAACTCACACTGATAAATCACTGTAGATTTCTAAAGCAAAACTGAAGGGTTTTAAGCTGATACTGTATATTTTGAAACGAATCTAAAGGGTTTCTAACGGTTTTTGTATATTCTAAAACTAAATTGAAAGATAATAAACTGTTACTGTTTATTCTGAATCTGACAGGAGAATTATTGTGAAACTCTAACCGATTTCTGAAACTGAAAAGGAGTTTTCAGTTAAGAAAATAAGAAGAAACTATTTCTGATACTGTTGATTAAGACCCAAGACTAACATACAGTCAATTTTGGTTCTCCAATATGCTTTAAAATGTTATGGTGATAATCGAGGATAACTCCGTCTATGAAATTATATGTGGTCTGCCCTTCTCAAGGTGTTAACCTAGAGAGTAGTTTACTATTTCTGGTCGAAAATCCCCTATTCTGAAATCCCATGAGAGGGGTTAGATCCCATAGGAAGGGATCTCCTATTCCTGTACTGGCCTTGGATTGTATAGAGTGAACACAATCTATCTTCGATTATTCGTCTCCTCTGCTAGTAGGGTCTACTGGTAGGGTCCTTTACTGACAGAAAAATAAAATTTTTATAATTTATAGAATTGAGATTGATTTCTGCTTTCTGAAACCTATTTACCAATTTCTAATTTTTCTGAGGTCTGATTTTATTCGGATTATATCTTTTTGCGATTACATACCTATTTCCATTCCCTGATAGTTCTGGAATCTTCTACAATTATATTCTACTATAACTTTTTGTAAAGAACTGTTTTATAGCATTCATGCTTGAATCTGTATCTGTACCTGTTCTACTGCATTCTATTCTACATAGAAGTTTTACTGCATGCTTGCATGTACCTTACTGGGTTTCAGCTCACTATTTTACTATTTTTTTCCCTCTAGATAAGGATATAGAGAAGATACTGGAGGACCATGTGTAGTTAGAAATTAGTAAGGAAGGTTCTAGAGCCTCGACAAAGTCTCGAAGATTTATCTTGAAGTATTTTGGGAGATCTGATAGTTCTGCATGTGCCATAGACTTTTGTAAAGAAAATTATGTATAATTGACTATAATAGTTCTGCAAACTTTTAAAAAACTATATTTATGCTTTCACAGATTATATCTTGGATATAGATGCTTCTGTTATATGTTTTCTGATTTTCTGTACAGGTCCTAGACGTCATCTCTTATCAAAATTCTGGTATAGTTGATAGGGTTGTTAAATTAAGGCCATGGATGGCTCTTGTGATCCTGTGAAGGCTTGTGGTAGGAAAACTGTGGTATTGCGGATAGTTGTGTGCTTGTACTGATTCTGCTTTTGTATTATGGTCAAGATTTTGAGGTCTGTATATTATGTATGCTCTGTATTGATGTAAATAAACAGGTTGTACATTTAGGTTTTCATTTAGTTTTAGATAAAATTCTACCAAAATTTCTGCAGAATTTACTGATAAAAATTTATAATTTCTGTTCTGAATCTGTCTGACAGAGGATCCTATGGTAATTAGGACCCATTCCGTCACAGTATCGTTCCAACTCAATCAGTGACTGGTTCGAGAGCATCAGCCGCTAAATGCACTTTCTGTGAGAGAAAACATCCAAGGCAAGCGTGTCGCAAAGTATCAGGAGAGTGCTTTAGGTGTGGACAGTAGAAAGATTGCCCATTGCCTCCGAGGCTAGAAGGGAAGAAGCCTATTGTCACAGCTAACGCCGTCGCGGTGACTATTCAGGACCTTAAGGCATCCCTAAACGTTGTGGAATGTACCCTTTCTATTTGTGGAGTTTATACTTCTATCTTATTTGATTCGAGGTCAACCCACCTTTTATTTTTCCACGGTTTACATGCCGCATTGTATCTGTCCCATATATTTTTAATTTTGAAATGTCTGTATTAACTCTCACTGGATCCCCTCTGATTACTGATGTTGTGTATTCTAGATGTGTGGTTGAAATGAATGGAAAATATTTGGTTATAGATTTGGTGTTGTTAAACATGGGCGATTTTGATATAATTTTGGGGATGGATTGACTGGCTAAATACCATGCTAGTAACAATTGTTTTCTGAAGGGAGTTTGTTTTGATATTTCTAAAACAGAATCCTTTTTCTTTCAAGGCATTAGGAAGAAGAAAATGCCTGTGTTAATTTCTACTTTACATGCCAAACATTGGATAAAAAGTGGGTGTAAAGCCTACCTGACATATGCCTGCACCAATAGGAGTCATAGTGTGCCCGCTAAGGTATCCTAATTGTTTGTGATTTTGAGGATGTGTTCCAGAGGAGTTACCTGAGTTGCCTCCACACCGGGAGATTGAATTTAAAATTGTTATTGTTTTCAGTGTTAATTCAATTTCTAAGGTCTCTTATCATATGGTTTCGGCTAAATTGAAGGAGTTGAAGTTGTAACTGTTGAAACTGTTAGACAAGGACTTTATCTGACCAAGTGTATCTCCTTGGGGAGCACTGGTATCTTTTGTGAGGAAGAAAGATAGGTTTTTGAGGTTGTGTGTTGATTATCGTGAGTTAAACAAAATCACGATTAAGAACAATTATCCATTACTGCGTATTGATGATTTATTTAATCAATTACAAGAATCTCAGGTGCTCTCAAAGATTGATTTGAGGTCTGATTATTATCAGTTGAGGATTAAGCCAGAGGATGTCGCTAAGACTACTTTTCGGACGCGTTGTGGTCACTATGAGTTTCTTGTTATGCCTTTTGTCTTTACGAATATTCCAGCTGCTTTTATGAATCTGATGAATAGGGTGTTCAGGCCTTATCTGGATAAATTTATGGTGGTATTTATTAACAATATCTTGATATATTCAAAGGATTATAAGGAATACGAGACTCATTTGATGATGGTATTTCAAGTGCTCCGTGAGGATAAATTAGATGCTAAATTGAGTAAATGTGAATTCTAGCTGGAGAAGATGATATTTCTGGGGCATATAATTTCTAATGGTGGTATTTTTGTTGATCCAAAGAAAATAGAGGCTGTTATAAACAAAAGTAGACCAACTTCTATGACTTAGGTTAGGAACTTTCTAGGCAAGGCGGGCTATTACATGTATTTTATAGAAAATTTCTCACAAATTGCTATGCCTCTGACTCAATTGCTAAAGAAGGAAGCGAAGTTTGAGTGAATTGAGGAATGTGATCAAAGTTTTCAGGAGTTAAAGGATCGCCTGACTACCGCCCCGATATTGACCATTCCAGAGGGTTCTGGCGGTTTTGAGGTATATTGTGACACCTCTAAGGTAGGTTTGGGTTGTATACTGATGTAGCACAGTAAAGTAGTGGCATATGGGTCCAAAAAACTGAAAGAGTATGAAAGAAACTACCCAACTCATGATTTGGAGCTAGCTACTATTGTGTTTGCTTTGAAAGTTTGGAGACATTACTTGTATGGTAAAAAATTCCTTATATATTCTGATAATAAAAGTTTAAAGTATCTATTTTCATAAGAGAAACTTAATATGAGACAAATGAGGTGGCTCGATTTCTTGAAAGACTATGACTGTGAGATACAGTATAAGCCAGGGAAGGCAAACGTAGTTGTAGATGCACTGGGCCATCGATCAGGTTATGTGGCCATGTTGTAAGTTAAGCAGATGGAGATGTTGGATTATTTGAAGCAGTGTGATATACAACGTTGTGCTCGGGGTGATAGGATACTCCTATCTTATCTTCAGATCCAACCGGAGGTAATTAACAAAGTTAATGAGAAGCAAGTTAATGATCTATTCCTTGTGAATATTATGAGTGATTTGAATAAGGATTCTCAAGCATATTTTAATATCCAAACTGATAGAGTATTGAGGTTTAGAGACTGATTATATGTACCGGATGATAGGAAATTGAAGGAAAAGATTTTAAATGAAGCTCACAGGTCCCGATATACCACCCACCCTGGGATAAAAAAATATGTATCAGGATCTGAAAAAAACTTTCTAGTGGAGAAATATGAAGAGAGATATTATGGCTTATGTGAAAAAATATCTTGTATGTCAGCAATTAAAAGCTGAAAGGAGGAAGCCTTCTGGGTTATTATAGCTAATGCCTATCCCGAGCTGAAAATGGAAAGATATTACTATGGATTTTATATCTGGTTTATCGAGGACTCCCAGGAATCATGACGCTATTTGGGTTATAGTTGATCGGCTGACAAAATCAGCCCATTTCTTAGCAATCAGGACGACGTATTCCTATGATAGACTTGCCCAGTTATTTGTGAGTGAGATTATGAGACTCCATGGAGTTCCTGCCTCTGTTGTGTCTGATAGGGATCCTCGTTTTGTCTCAAGGTTTTAGGAAAGCTTGCATAAGGAGTTCAGGACGGAATTGAAGTTCAGTATTACGTATCACCCCTAAACTGATGGCCAATCGAAGCATACTATTTAGATTCTTGAGGATATGTTGAGGGCTTCGGTGTTAGAAATGAAAGGGACTTGGAACAGTTATCTGGCACTGGCTGAATTTGCATATAATAATAGCTATCAAGATAGTATTGGTATGGCGCCTTTTGAGATATTATATGGGAGAAAATGTAGATCGTCAATTTACTAGGAGGAGACTGGAGACAAAAGGATTTTATGTCCTAAAATTGTGAAAGAAACTGCGGAGAAAATCAAACTGATTCATAATAATTTAAAAATTACTCAAAATAGACAGAAAAGTTATACAAATTAGAGGAGGAAAGAGTTGAATTTTGAGGTAGGAGATTTTACTTTTCTGAAAGTTTCACTATCCAAGGGAACATACACGTTCGGGGTAAAAGGAAAACTGAAGCCGCGGTTCATAGGTCCATTTGAGATTCTGGAGAGGATGGGGGAGGTAGCTTACCAGTTGGCCCTACCACCTAATCTGGCGGACGTACACGATGTATTCTATATATCGATACTTTGAAGTATGTCCACGATCATGCACACGTGATTGAGTATGAGCCCTTAACTATTGATAAGGATTTATCCTATGTCAAAGAGCCGACACAGATTCTGGATCACAAGGATCAGAAATTGCGCACTAAGACTATTTCCCTAGTGAAAGTGCTTTAGAAGAATCATTCACCGGAGGAGGCCACTTAGGAGAACAAGGAGGAAATCCAAAGTGAATATCCTCACTTGTTTTCTTGAGGTATATAGCTCTGTTTAATTTCAAGGACGAAATTTCTTTAAGTGGTGGAGAATGTGAGATCTCGATCCTGAAATATAATAATTATGGATTAATTATGTGAATGGGAATCATATTTAAACTTTAAAATGTGAAAAAATTTGGTACTGAAGCAAAATGAGGCGAAATGGCCAAGGAAGCGTGCTCGAGTGCCCACTTGAGTGCCAAAATACACGAGCAACCACTCGCGGACCGCTCGAGGTGAGGCAGGAGCAGCCCCCGACTACGAGCAAGGTGCTCGAGCGCACTTCTGTGCAAACGGCCGCTCGAGCACTGTTCGATGAGTACTCGAGCGGCACTCCATGGGTAAGTCACGTGGTTCCTTTTTCTTCGTGTTTTTAAGGGAAGTTGGGGTTCATTTCAGTAGCATGCACGACAGAACGGGAAGGAGAGAAGAGAGGAAGGAGAGGGAAGAGAAAGGAAAAGGAAAATCTTCCAATCTATTCCAATCAGAGTCACAGTAACTATAAATTGAGCTCAAGCAAGTATATTTCGAACGTTATCTTCTATTTTTACTGCTTTTCTATATCTCTAAAAGTGTATTTATACTTTAAATATATAGTTCTGCATATTTACTATAAATAATACATGTTTCTCCCGATTAATTAGTCAGATTTTAAGTTTACTTGTATATACTACCGACTATTCCTCTAATTTCATGAAAATACATGTATTCAGTATCTGTTTATCGTCCAACAGTTTTGGCTAAACCCTAGGTACGAAAATGAAGAGTTTTAAGGATTTTTACCCTTAATTTTTGCTATATAAAAGTTAATTTGTACTGAAATAAAGCTCCTGATGTATTCTGTATCTGAAAATTTTATACAAACTTGTACTGATAAATTACCGTTGACTTCTAAAATAAATTTAAAGGGTTTCAAATTGTTTCTATATATTCTAAAATGAAACTGAATGATTTTAAACTGTTACTATATGTTCTGAAATTGACTGAAAAATTATTGTGAAATTTTGACTGATTTCTGAAATTGAAAAAGATTTTCAGTTATGAAATAAGAAGGAGAAATGTTTCTAATACTGTTAATTAGGACCCGTTACTGATATACAGACAAGTTAGGTTCTCCGACATGCTTTAAAATGTTATGGTGGTAATCGAGAATAACTCTACCCATGGAGTTATATGTAGTCCGCCCTTCCTCAGGACAGTAACCGAGAGGGTAGTCACTGTTATTGACCGGCATTACTATACTGAATCCCGCGAGAAGGGATGTCCCATGAGACGGGACTACTATTACTGGCCTTGATTGTGTGCGTAATACAATCTATCCTTGATTATTCACCCCCTCTACTAATAGGGTCTACTGGTTGGGTCCTTCACTGATAGGAAAGAATTTTTTTATAATTTATAGAGTTGAGATGAATTTTTATTTTCTAAAGCATGTTTTACTAATTTATGGTTTCTAAAACTTGATTTCACTAAATTATGCTTTCTCTACTTTCTTGTGCTTTTCTTCTACCACCGTAATTGAGTACTCCCATGATAACTGTTCATCTGCTCTTCTATTATGCACGAAAGTATGTTTTACTGACTTCTAATTTTCAAAAATCAATTTGATATCAATTTATACTTTCTCTGTTTCCTTGTACTGTCCTGACCCAAATACTTTCATATTCTGGTAAGATCGCATAACCGTTCTGTAAAATAGAATTTACTACATGCCTACATGTACCTTATTGGGTTTTGGCTCATTGTTTTTCTATTTTTTCCTCCAGATAAAACTATAGAGCTTATACCTAACGAGAAATAGTAATTTAGAGCTCGATCTGAAAACTTCTAGAGATCTGAAGTATTTTAAAGTTATTTTGAAGAAACAGTTGGATGTAAAGCCCTGATTTTGATATATGGTTTTGTATATAGATTTTCTGCATATGGATTCTTGTATATAGAATGTATGTAATGCATGTGATGAAATAGAAATTGTGTTTCCACAGGTTTATAGTTCTATTTTTGCTATATACTTTCTGGTTTCTGTACAGGTTCTAATTGGCATCTCACTTCTGAACTGTTAGTATAGTGGATAGAAAACGTGAATTGTAAGTCGTAGATAGCTACACGGTGTCTGTGATCCTATGTTTGTGATGAGATTATTTATGGATAGGGTTTATGATGTTATACTGTATAACCGCCGGTTATAAGTAGGCTCTATGTTTCAGTTTAGCCCAGTTTTAGGGGAGGCTCTATCCGTTTTTTCCTAAAACTTTAAGTTGTGTTTGAATTTAGGTTTTTGTTTTCTGTATTGACGGAAAGTTCTGAGAAAAAAAAATCGTTCCAACATACGGATACTTTTACCCATTTATTTTTAGAATTTTTGCTTAAATTGACTTCAGAATATGGGTACCCATGCCTCGAATATGTAATTCATCAATTAGGTGTCCAATTTC
Source organism: Nepenthes mirabilis (assembly GCA_025585075.1). Classification (NCBI taxonomy): domain Eukaryota; kingdom Viridiplantae; phylum Streptophyta; class Magnoliopsida; order Caryophyllales; family Nepenthaceae; genus Nepenthes; species Nepenthes mirabilis. Next base: position 43,060 of record JAODPA010104261.1, read on the forward strand.
GTTGTTTTATGTGGTTTTGTACACTTGAAAATCCTAACCCGCATCCTGGCACCTTTACCCACGAAATTGAGGATTTGTACATGATTTGGTTTCAGAACTTGAAAATCCTAACTTTATAGGCATGGATATTCTGATTATTTGGTATTTATGTACATATATTTTTTATATGTTAATTTTACATGTTCTGAGAATATTATCGGACGTGAATTGAGATAATTATCTACATGTATATTTCATATGTTATTTTGTATATATTTTAAAAATTATGTTACATGTAATTATGAACGGATTTGTTATCCAGAAGTTCTAAAGTTACGTCCGGCACTTTGTGGTAAGAATTCCTTACATATTCAAAACTTTATGTTAATTTATACATATGATTAAAAGCATGTGAAGACATGAATGTATAAGAAGCGATTATCTGTATCTATATTAAAAAATTATGAAAGTTATGCAAAGTAATTGAAGGAAACTCTACAATTCGTTATAACTAATGAATTGTCCTCTAGAGATGGAAGACTAAGTGATAAGAACTAAATGTGAAAGTTTTCTTAAGATAAGATAAGAAATTGGAACTCCAAAATCTGTTTTTCAATATCCGTTATCTGACATCTGAATTCATTATCTACTCCGTCAATACCGGTATTACCATCTATATTTGTTATATATTCCGTTAGTATTGGTATTGTCATATGTATCCGTTATATGTTCCGTTAGTACCGGTATTATTATCTGTATTCGTTATCTGCTCTATCAATACCAGTATTACCATCTAAATCCATTATCTATTTCATCAGTACTGGTATTGCCATCTGGATCCATTATCTATTCCGTTAATATCGATATTGCTATCTAAATCTGTTATCTATTTTGTCAGTACCGGTATTGCCATCTGTATCCGCTATCTGATCCATCAGTACCAGTATTGCCATCTATATTTGCTATCTGACCCGTCAGTACCGGTACTATCATCTGTATCTGTAATCTATTCCGTCAGTACCAATATTACTATCCGTATTTACTTCTGTATGACTCTATAGGAAAATAGGGAATCAGTCATTTGAATGTAATATCTGTATCCATAGAAAATTAGAAACATGATATAAAAGTTATTTGTATTTTAAAAGTATATTTGATCATGTTTTATTTTTATACGTGTTTATTATATTCTTATTCCCTTCCTTTACTTTATTTTACGTATATTGATTATTTCCTTTGATTATTATATCTTGCTGAGTATTTATCACACCCTTACTGTTTTTTTCCTTTAGATGAGTGTGAGCTTACGCCCGGTGAGATCGGGTAGAGGATTAGAAGTCAGTTAGGTTTGAAGACTTGGATGATGATCTTACAGACTTAGATTTTATGATTTTGTTACTCGTGGAGGACTTTTGTATATTATTTGATGGTTTTGTATATTAATGTATGTGTATGATGGTGATGTACATGTAGTTTAGTTTCTACTGAGTCTGATAGATGTATATGCTTTCGCACGTTATTATGGTTTGTTTTAGTACCTAATGGCATCTAACTTGAACCGACATCATACTAGAGTTATGACATTAGTACCACGTGTCTGTTATGGCTTTTAGATCCTATGTTGATGATATTGTGGCTATATATTTTGCTGTATAGGAAATTTATACATGTTTGTATCAATCTAGCGGTTGTTTTACAGTCAAAACTCTGCCTGATTCTGCTTAGGAAATATGGTCTGTAACAGTTAGTATCAGAGAAAAAATGCCTTAAGTCTGATTTGAATCTTATGCAGAATCTTAGGTTAGAGTAAGATGATCGAATAAGTAGGTGAAAGTGCAGGATGATTAAAATAGATTGGATAGTTCTAGTGTCCTAATTTGTATAACTTAGGCTAGAACTAAGTTAGGATTTAGTGGATAAGTTTAGTTATCTAGCTTACACTATTCTAGTTAGTGCCTGAGTTATAAACTAACCCATATTATTCTTCTTCCAGAAAGGATATATGTAACTAATCGTGCCACCTAGATGAAGGTCAACACATGGAGATAGTCAATCATGTGATAGGGAGGCCGAATATCTGAATCTGTTGAATAAGATGGCGAGACTTGAAAGTCTTGGAAGGTCTAATCCAGATGAGAACTGGGAGAAGGGGTGTTAAAGAAGGATACCTTGAGGATTAATTTAGGTTGGTCTTGATTTGAGGACTAAGAATGGGGATACTTGAATAGCATACCAAGTGGAGGCGGATAAGATGAAATCAATGGCTCGAGGTCAGGATGATATGGAGCCGATTTCTGGTGTTAGTCAATCTGATGATATTAATTTATAATCGATTTAGCAATGATCAAGTGCTTAAACGTTTGGGTAGCTTGAATTCTGTAGAGGCTGAAATATGGATCGTGAGAATTGAAATGGAGTTTGCGGTGATCCATATCTGGGAGGAGATAAAGTAGTGTTCACCTCATATAAGTTAGAAGACGAAGCCAACCATGGACGGTTGATGAGACAAGACTCATAGGTCGGGAGGATAGAGAGATAATGGGGAATATCTTTGTGAATATTTTTATGGATAAATATCTTCCCAATGAGATTTTGGGAGTATGTTTCAAATTGTAAAAAGTTTGACTACATGATTAAAGATTATCCTTATCTCATGGGTCGGACAGTGAAGAAGTCTGGTGCCTTGGATCGTGGTTTTACGGTGATGGCACCGGGTGTAGAGGTGCCGTCTACCGTGATGAAAGGTTAGGTTTCCAAATTTTGGTGTTTTAGTACATGTGTTATTTTGGGATCCCGAATCTGTATTTTTGTTGTGTTTTCTAAGTTTATTAATTTGTTTGAGGACCATAAACTTGCGCTAGTTATATCGATGTTTGAGACATTTTCTTAGGACTGTAGATATAATCGGTTGGGCTGAGTTGATTTATTTTGTAGTACCGATCTTTGTTATGATATTAATGATGATTTGGTTGGTGAGTTTCCATGCTAGTATGAATCGGGTTGGTAAGGATATTATGTCATGCAATTGGATTGTAAAATTTTGAGTGTAAGTCAAAGTTAATGGAGGTATCAGAAAATAATTATCGTTTTGCCTACAGATCATGTTATGGGGATCTGTGCCAAATTTATTTAGTAAATGAGACCACACATATATGTCATCTTGTGGTCACTAAGAAGTTTTGGCTGTGTAAGCAATTTAGGATATTTCTTAGAGGAAAAGATGTGGCTAATTTATCTTTGATAAGTGATTTGAGGATATGTCGGAGACGGCACCAATATTCTTAAAGCTTTCATATAAAATCAAGGAACCATTGGTCAAGTGCCGCTTTGGGATGCTCTAGGATATCTAAGATTAGTAAGTAATATGAACTGATAAGGTCACTTGTGGATGACTAGAAATATAGGTTGTTTAGAAGATAAATGATTTGATTAGCGGGCACTGTAAATGAATAGCTGATTTATTTGATCTATTACAAGAGCTCGGTATTTTTTAAGGTTGATCTGTATCTATAATATTGTTGATTGTGGATAATTGAAAGCTGTGCCTGTGGCAGCTTTTGGGATAAAGAGGCGGCTGTTACAATTCCGGTAACACCATTTGGTTTTGAAAGTTCGTTGGTATTTCAGTACATTTAATAGAGTGGATCTTTTGGCCACATTCGGGGCAATTTGGTGAAGGTCTCATCGAGAAATACATAAAATCATAGGAGATGTTGAAGGATGAGACGAATGCAAGTTCTAATATCTGAGCTAATGGGATACTGTGCTTTTGATTTGAGAGACAGAATTGCACTCGAAGCTATACAGTTATGAAATTATGAGATGAGAAGTCTTTAAGGTTTTGCTTCGAGGTTATTAGAATGACAAGGATTGTTTTCCCAATTGTTGGATTTTGAGATTCATTAAATTCTGATGACAAAATTTTTATAAATAAGGGAGAATTGTAATGTATTGATTTTTCGAACATCATAATTTTGGATAATTAAGGTATTACGATCAAGATCAGATTTAGCTCATGTAAAAAAATTAAGTTTCGAAACCGTGGACATATCGGCAGTGTTGGCAGTCGGGTGCTTGAGCCAGTGGGCCAACGCCCATCAGGCTGGCGCTTGAGCCCAACGGCTCTTTCTTCATCATTTCATGCAGGGAAAGAGAGAGAGATGATAGAGGAAACATGAAGGAGACGTGAGAGATAGGAGGAATCAAAGCTCTCAGGTTCGAATCCGGCTTAGAGTTTGTTAGAGAAGTGATAGATCGGGTCGAAGCAAGTGCACCCATACCCTCCTCTTTCGTTTCTTTATACTTTTATTTCATTTTTTCTGGTATCCTCATTCCGATACCTGATTAAATTTATATTTTATGTTACCCACGACTTGAGTATATACAAATGTGAATTTCATGTCCAATTTCTTAGTTTGTTCGATTTTTCGCATGTAAAACCTTAACCTATGCCCGGATGCTTTTACCCATTTGTTTTTGGAGTTTTTGCCTAAATTAACTTTAGAATATGGATACACATGCCTTGAACATGTTAATTCATCGATTATGTGTCTGATTTAATAGTTTTATATGGTTTTGTACACTTGGAAACCCTAACTCAAGCCCCGACACCTTTACCTACGAAATTAAGGGTTTGTACATTATTTGATTTTAGAACTTGGAAATCATAACTTCATGGACATGGGTATTCTGATTATTTGACATTTATGTACATATATTTTTATAAGTTAATTTAATGTGTTTTGAGAATATTATCGAATGTGAATTGAGATAATTATCCATATGTACGTTTCGTATGTTATTTTGTGTATGTTCTAAAAATTATGTTGTATGTAATTATGAAGGGATTTGTTGTCCAAAAATTCTAAAGTTATGTCTGGCGCTTTGTCGTAAGAATTCCTTACATGTTTAAAACTTTATATTGATTTATGCATATAATTGAAAACATGTGAAGACATAAAAGTATAAGAAATAATTACCTATATCTATATCAAAGAATTATGAAAATTATACAAAGTAATTGAAAAAAATTTCATAATTTATTATATCTGATGAACCATCCTCATGAGAGGGAGAACTAAGTCATAAGAACTAAGTGTGGAAGTTTTCTAAAGATAAGATAAGAAATTGTAACTGTGGAATCTGTTATCCGATATTCGTTATCTGATATCTGAATCAGTTATATGATCTGTCAGTACCGACATTATCATCTATCTCTGTTATATGTTTCATTAGTACTAGTATTATCATCTGTATCTGTTATCTGTTTTGTCAGTATAGGTATTGTCATCTCCGTTATCTGTTCCATCAGTATCAGTATTATCATTTATATCCGTTATCTATTTTGTCAGTACTGGTATTGTCATCTGTATCTATTATCTATTTCGTTAGTATCGTATTGTCATCTGTATCCATTATCTATATTGTCAATACCAGTATTATCATCTGTATCTGTATCTATTTCGTCAGTACCGATATTGCTATCCATATCAATTTCTGTATGATTATGTAGGCAAATAGGGAATCAATAATTTAAATATAATTTATGTGTCCATAGAAAATCAGAAACATGATATGGAAGTTATTTGTGTTCCAAAAGTGTATTTGATCATATTTTATTTTTATGCATATTTATTATGCTCTTATTGTCTTCCTTTACTTTATTTTACGTATATTGATTATTACCTTTGATTATTGTACCTTGTTGAGCATTTGGCTCATCCTTACTATTTTCTTCCTTTCAGATGAGTATGAGCTTACGCCGGATGAGACAGAGTAGAGGATTAGAAATCAGCTAGGCTTGAAGACTTGGAGGATAATCTTTACAAACTTAGATTTTATGATTTTGTTACTCATTGAGTACTTTTGTACATTATTTATTGGTTTTGTATATTGATATATGTGTATGATGGTGTTATACATGTAGTTTAGTTTTCACTGAGTCTAATGGATATATATACTTTCGCAGGTTATTATAATTTGTTTTGATACCTAATGGCATTTAATTTGAATCGACGTCATACCAGAGTTATAATGTTGGTGCCACGTGTCTGTTATGACTTTTGGATCCTATGTTGATGATACTACAGCTATATATTTGTATTGTATAGGAAATTTGTACATGTTTATATTAGTCTGGCGGCTATTTTACAATCAAAACTTTGTCAAATTTCGGTTAGAAAACGTGATCCATCGCACTTTACTATTGAGAAGGGCAAGCATAATCAAAAAATAGTAGTAATCCCTCAAAGAAACTTGTGTAGAGTGCATCCAGTATTAGTAAGTCGAAGTTCAAGGCCAAGAGTGAGAGAAGTAGCATTTTCTAGAATTCATCGCTGATGAACTCACAAAACTCAAAGGAAAGCATCTGTACATCAACGAGAAAGAAGATGCCTTCTGATGGGTACTTCCTATGTGACGGCCTACATCAAGTAGCATAATGCCCTTAAAAAGAAACTCAGAGTGTATTAAAAGCAAAAAGTGATCCATTGGAGTTAGGAGATGATAAAAATAAGGGAGACTGAGCTCGCATGAGTTCAATACACATCTTATATACCATAGAGAAGCATGCCCAAGCATTCATCAAGTGCACAGAGCAAGTGTATATAGAAGTACAAGTAAATAGGAGTGGAGTGCCCACATCATGGTAGACATTTGTGCCACTCACAATTTCGTAGTTGGGATCGAAGCAATTCGACTGGGTTTGCAGTTGGAAAGAGACAATAAAAGTATAAAGATTGTGAACTCAAAGGCAAATTCTACCCTTGGTGTAGCCAAGTTGGTGCTAGTGCAACTTGGAGAGTGGAACAAAAAGTTAAATTTTATGGTTATATCGATAGATGATTTCGACCTAATCTTTGGAATGGACTTCTCATAAGTAAGAGACCATGTCTAGCAAATGACTCTAGAAGGCCGAAAGAACTCGAGAGGAAGGGCAATGATAAGGTACTATCTACACTCCAACTCAAAAGATGTAATATCCCGGATTTTTGTTAGGATTAATTTAATATTGATTATAATTTTAGGTAAATTGGACATGATAAAATTAATTAAATATTAAAAAATTTTGGGAGGGTGTTTGGATCGGTTGGGTTGGCGTCCGGGTGTGCCCGTGTTGTCGCACAAATATTTATTCGGATTTCGAAATAAA
>JAODPA010104272.1:0-20676 GCA_025585075.1 Nepenthes mirabilis
AATGGGTGGTGCTTGTTGCGTTCTGGTTCCGCGAATCTTTTCGAGGCAGGCTCGTTGATGAGGGGTGTGTCCAGTCAGATCCATGGTTATCAGGCAACACAAGTGATTGAGATGTTGGATACGAGATGAAGATTGAGATCGGGTTTTTTACGTGGAAAACCTCCTCTTGAATAGGAAGGAAAAACCACGAGACTCAGGGCCTGGAAAGAGTTTTACTATATGGGTTGGAGATTTTACAAAGTACAGTTGTGAGGGTTAATCCCTTCCCTATCTCTCGTTTTGTGTTTTCGTCCCTAGAGAACTATACTCGCTGGGAGCTTTTTTTCCTCCTTTGTGGAGTTGGCCTTGGGAGAGAGTGTCCGGTTGAAGGCTCTGTCTCTCTTTACGTGTGTCTGTCCAAATCTTTCTTTTTTAGAGTCGTCCGGTTGAGAGGGGCCTTGCTGAATATTTATAGGAGAAGCCAGACAGTTGGGGAGAAGACACGTGGCGTCCATTCGGCGGTTGAGGAGCTGGTCCACCGACTCCCTTAAATGCTGCTGACGTTGCGTGGAGTGGCATGCGGACGGCGCCGCTGCAACATTTGAGTGTGTCAGGCGTACATAGTCTGAACATCAGCCTTAATTTGACTAGGCGTGCCCTATTGAGACGACAACTGGCAGTAGTTGCAGACTTTCTTGGGAACCAGCGTAGTGGCTTAGCTGGCATTCCCGGTCATGAACGAGCGGTCCTCGTCCAGTTGTGATGTTCCTTGTGAGTTTGTGGACTCGTGAGATGAAGCAGCTCTTGGAGGGCCTTCAGGGAAAAAGTCCGAGCGTCTCTTCCTGGCCGCTCGGGCAGTTCTAAGACTTCGCAAGACTTCATGGGCTTTCGGCTCTTGGGCCATCTGATTTCCTTAATTTGTGAGAGTGTTCCTGGGCCTCTCATTTGGGCCCTTCTCTTGGGCCTTGCTCTTAAGGGCCCTTATATTGAGCCCAACATAGCCCCCCATGCCAAAGGACTCGAAGTTCTCGGTTATTTGGCATGAAGTCGCTAGCCTGCTGGGGTCCCGACCGTCCGAGAGTGTGTGTCCTGGTGATGAGCACTGCGTTGAACTTGATTGGAGATCGTCCCCGGACCTCTTCTGGGCCGCCGTTTCGCCTCCTTGTTGGAGCATTAAATGCCGTATCTGGCTGATGTGGCGCGCTATCAGGCGCCTTAGGAAGGAGTGATCACCAGACTTCTGGGGCGAATGGCTGGTCGACGCGTGGCAAGGGCAATGAGTACTCCTTTTTGCATTCCAGGGCTTATTTAAACGCCTTTTTGCCCTAATGTTTTATCTTCGCGCCCGCTTTTCGTTCTCTTCTTCGTTCGAGCTTCGTCTTCTCCTTTGTTCTTTGGCCTTCATGGTGCTTGGAGTGAGAGACATTGCTTCCACGGTGACGCTTGACAAGCTCACGGAGATCCGAGCCTAGTATCAAATCCCTGAGTCTATGGCCATGATAATTCCGGAGCCGCATGATAGGGCACTGTATCCTCCGGATGACTTCATTACCGTTTATGAGGCCCACCTCAAAGGTGGGTTACGGTTTTCCATTTCGGAGGAGCTCTACGGCATTATGAGGGCGCTCGGGGTGCCCCTTGCCAGGCTTCAGCCGAATGCGATGAGGTATCTGGTATCATTGTGCGTCTTCTTTCGGTGTCATGAGAGGCTCTTGAATGCTCTTACGGTTAAGGTGATGTTCCGCTTTACGCAGAACCTTGACTGGATCGTAATGACTCCCCGCCCGGAATTTTCTTCGCTGTGTGGTGGCAACCGAGATTCCACGAGGCGGTGGAAGGATAAGTTTTTCTTTCTCGGCGTCTATGAGCATTGGGCCATCCCTACCACGTGGGGGAAGATGGCCAGCCTGTATTGCTCTGACCCTTCGAGGGAGGACCGGGAGGAAGTGAAGGCGTACACAGACTTAGTGCTTGCCAATCTGTGGAGCTTCCATTTGAACAAGCGTAACATCTGGCTGACTACTGATAAATTCAGGGTAGCCAAGTGGGGATCGTGGGATGAGGCTCCCGGCCCAGCTCCTTCCGTAAAGGCCATGGAGAGACCGAGGATTGGGGGACCCACTGCTGAGCGCTCCTCGAGTGATGATGAGGATTTTGATATCGAGGGCGTGAGCGATGATGACGTGGTTGCTCCTCTACTTACGAGGTCGGGGACTGTCTCTTTCTCTGAGTCCTCGAGGTCTGGGGGTCTTGGCTTCACTTCCACCGCTAATATTTCGGCCGAGCCCTCAAGAGCTGTTGCGCGGATCAGAGAGCTTCCTGGAGCCCAGACCTCCTGTGATGATGATGATGATGATGATGATGTTCCTTTGATCAAGAGGGTGAGGACTGAAGCCTCTCTTCCGGGGTCCTCGGGATCTGGCGGTCTCGGCTTCACTTCCACTGCTAATATCTCCACTGCACCGGTGGAGGTTTTTGCTCAGACTACGGGGCTTTCGGACGTCCAACCCCCTGTGATGATTTTACTCCCGGCGCTCCCGTCGATTTGCCTGATGACGTCTCAGATAGGATTGATCACCCTTCCGAGGACATAGGAGGCGGGAGTGCCACGATGGATTCTGAGAGGGGAGTGTCGGCTGAAATGATCCGAGAGATGGTGGAGGTCGGGGATTTGAGTGTTGACGAGTCCGCGCCCTCTGATCCTCTTGAGCGCCCTATTGAGGTTGAGGCCGAGCGGTTGCCTGAGTTTCTTGGGGACATTGATTTCGAGGTAGACTTTCCAGCGCCTTTTGTAGCTGACGAGTCTGTGTCTGAGGTGGCGCCTGCGGGGCTTAGGAGCGAGCCGCAGGAGTCCGAGTCCCACGTGGAGCGTGGCACAGGGGATGACCCTCTTATTTCTAAGGTAGTCTGTTGCTTCCTTTCTTCCCTTGCTTTCAACTGTTCATACTTTGACGAGTTTTTCTGTTGCGGCTCCAGAGTTTGATTGCTGGCCTCAACGGACTAGTGGGAGTGATTGCTCAATCCCGTTTGGAGATGAGGTCCTCGAGGGCCGCTCGTGAAGCTGCGCAACGGGCGGAAGCGGAGCTGGCTGAAGCTAAGGAGAAGATTGCTTCCCTGGAGGGTATTGTCAGGGATCTGCGGCTTAGGCAGAGCCTCCCTCAGGAGTGGATCCTTCACCAGGAGGAGAGGCTGAGGACGTCCGTGCAAATTGCTGAGATGGCTCCTGTGTTGGACGGCAAGTTTCGGGACGGTATTCGCATGTGTCGCCGAGTGGCGCGATTGATCCGTCCGTGATTTCCTGTAGTCGTCCTCGATCCCCGGAATGCCATCGCTTTGAGCGTGGAAGACTTGTACGGCGTCGATGGTAAGCCTTTCCCTGGCCCTCTTCGGGCAGGGCCTGATGGTGAACCTCTTACGCTTGAGGAGGCAGTTCAGATGGAGCAGACGGGATCTTCTGGAGCCCATGGGACTCAGAGAGGAGGAAGACGAGCGGCACTCCCTTGATATGCTGCCCCCTTTTTCTCATTTCGTTTTGTCATACATGTACAGAAAATCATCTTTGTGAATAAGACTTTGTCCTTTTTGCTTTAAGGCTTCGGGCGTTTCTCTTGTGTCTTGTTCGTACGTGCGTGTTTTCTTTTTCTTTGCGGCGCGTCATACAGCGCCTAACTTCTTTGTTTCAAGTGGGTGACTCCCTTCAGGTGCTTGACCCCTTGTCTTTTTGGACTTGGGCATGCAGCTCTCTTAGAGACTTCTAGCTTTTAGCCTTTCGGCCTTGTTTTTATCGCCCAGCCTCTAGGATCGTTTGATCACGGCCGAGTTTCTGGGTTTTGACCTCTGGGGTCCGACCGCTAGGGCTGCTCGGGCGCAACCGAGTTTTTATTGTCTGACCGCTGGGGTCCGACCGTTGGGGTCGCTCGGTCACAGCCGAGTTTTTGTTGCCTGACCACTGGGGTCCGACCGCTGGGGTCGCTCGGGTTGGTGCCCAAGTTTTATTGCCTTACCACTGGGGTCCGAATGCTGGGGTCGCTCGGGTTGGCGCCCAAGTTTTGTTGCCTGACCGCTCAGGTCCGACCGCTGGGGTCGCTCGTGTTGGCGCCTAAGTTTTGTTGCCTGACCGCCGGGGTCGCTCGGGTTGGCACCCAAGTTTTGTTGCCTGACCGCTGGGGTCTGACTGCTGGGGTCGCTCGGGTTGGCGTCCAAGTTTTGTTACGTGACCGCTGGGGTCCGACCGTTGGGGTCGCTCGGGTTGGCGCCCAAGTTTTGTTGCCTGACCGCTGGGGTCGCTCGGGTTGGCGCCCAAGTTTTGTTTGTTGAATGCTGTGAGTTGCTTCACCGTTGAGGAGAGAATACGGGAACGCTTCATGGAGAAGGTAACAAATGCACATTTTTATTAATGTACATTTTTCCTTACATTGAGTGGTCCCCAAGGCTTTTTGTCTCTTCCCTCTCTTCTTTTTTTTTTGTCAGTCCGCGCCCATTATGCCGTTCCTTTCGAGCAGCGTGACTGGCTTCTTCCTGCTGCTCCGGGGCCTCACCCGGGTCGTGGCAGGAAGCGGTCGAGATTTTCTTCCATTACCAGCCGCTCAATTTCCGCTCGGAGCTTCGTGCCGTCCTCGGTGTCGTGGCTGCGACTGCCATGATAATGGCAGTGTTCCCATTGGTCGCCTCCCTCTGGGTTCTTCAACGCCCTAGGCCATCTTAGGAACTCCTTGTCCCTGATCTGCCTCAGGATGTTGGTGAGGGAGTCAGTGAAGGCCAATGGGCCTGAGTGTCTTTCTCCCCCAAGGACCATCCGCTCGGGCTTATCGTGCCCGGACGGTTGTTGGGTCTTCTGGTGGGCGCTTGCCCTTCTCCTTCCTTTTTCTGTCCTCGGGGGCAGGGGGTCTTCTCGTTTTGCCGGCTGAGTCGCTTCGCCGGTCTCGGGTCCAAAGACAGTCTTCCAGAGCATCTTGAGCCCCCTCCTTGATGGGGCCGGGCTCATAGATTTCTTTCTGTTGAGGTAGTCCCTCAACTCGCCTGGAGCCCGCGCCGACTGCTATCTCTGGAGCGCCGTTTGGCGCAGGTTTTCGGAGCATGGGCCCCTAGACTGTTCGCCCGCCTTCTCCTGGAGGTTGCGGACGGCTCTTGTGAGGCTGTCCACCTTTTGCGCCAGCTTGCGCACGCTGGTGCCGGGGTCGCCGCTTACTTTGCCGCCCGACGAGAGACATCCGTCGTGGCGTTCTTCTCCCCGGGTGGACGTGCTGCCTTGTTTGCTGAGCATCCTTGGGGTGTTGCTTGTTGTAGGAGAGTGGGAAGTCTTGAGTTTTTTGTTCTTCCTTCCCACAGACGGCGTCAATGTTGCGTTCTGGTTTCGCGGATCTTTCCGAGACAGGCTCGTTGATGAGGGGTGTGTCCAGTCAGATCCGTGGTTACCAGGCAATACAAGTGATTAAGGTATTGGACACGAGATGAAGATTGAGACCGGGTTTTTTACGTGGAAAACCTCCTCTTGAATGGGGAGAAAAAACCACGAGACTCAGGGCCTGGAAAGAGTTTCACTATATGGGTTGGAGATTTTACAAAGTACAGTTGTGAGAGTTAATCCCTTCCGTGTCTCTCGTTTTGTGTTTTCTTCCCTAGAGAACTATGCTCGTTGGGAGCTTTTTTCCCTCCTTTGTGGAGTTGGCCTTGGGAGAGAGTGTCCGGTTGAAGGCTCTGTCTCTCTTTACATGTGTCTGCCAAGTCTTTCTTTTTTAGAGTCGTCCGGTTGAGAGGGGCCTTGCTGAATATTTATAGGAGAAGCCAGGCAGCTGGGGAGAAGACACGTGGCGTCCATCCGGCGGTTGAGGAGCTGGTCCACCGACTCCCTTAAATGCTGCTGACGTTGCGTGGAGTGGCATGCGGACGGCGCCGCTGCAACATCTGAGTGTGTCAGGCGTACAGAGTCTGAACATCAGCTTTGATTTGACTAGGCGTGCCCTGTTGAGACGGCGACTGGCAGTAGCTGCAGACTTTCTTGGGAACCGGCGTAGTGGCTTAGCTGGCATTCCCGGTCATGAACGAGCGGTCCTCGTCCAGTTGTGATGTTCCTCGTGAGTTTGTGGACTCGTGAGATGAAGCAGCTCTTGGAGGGCCTTCAGGGGAAAAGTCCGAGCGTCTCTTCCTGGCCGCTCGGGCAGTTCTAAGACTTCGCAAGACTTCATGGGCTCTCGGCTCTTGGGCCATCTGATTTTCTTAATTTGTGAGAGTGTTTCTGGGCCTCTCATTTGGGCCCTTCTCTTGGGCCTTGCTCTTAAGGGCCCTTCTCTTAGGCCTTGCTCTTAAGGGCTCTCATATTGAGGCCCAACAGTGCTTATCTAATATGGAAAAATATTCTCAAATAATAAGCCTATTATAATTTTATTAAAAAAATATAATATCCATTATGTAAGCAAATTTAATGTGAAAATATAGAATACCCAATAAGTATAGTATTACATATATTTTTATATTACTGCAGTGAAGTTATGTAAGAGTAATGTTTTAATATTTATCCGAGGTGGTGATCTGCTTCGTAGGAGAATCGTTGGAAGGAGCACAGACCTGGTCAAACCATTTAATGCGTCGTAAGCGTGTTTAATTAGTAAGTCAGAAGCGTAACAAAAAGGGTCAAAAGGCATCAAAACCATAGGATTGGACTGGACTGACTCAAAGAAAAGGAAAGACAAACCATTAAATATATCATATAGATTTGATGTGTTTTTAGGATTTAAATTATTGTATAAATTAGGAAACTGCTTTGCTGCACCTGGATGCTTGAATATGGATCCGATCTTCAAAATTTTGAATCTAAATTTTACACACTATGATAAGATAAATGAGACATAAGAGGTATATATGATTCACTCTCTAATATATCCTCCAATATTCAAATTAGAAATCTTTTATTATCAAAAGATAAATATACTTGAAATGAGTGTAAGAATATATAGTGGACATAGATGATCGTTTTATTTGGAGAGCATTGCTCCACTTAATGTACTTGTTTAATATAGTGATATTAGATTATGCACTCTGCTAGCAGAGTGTCTAATTTTGAGAATTGTGTACTTGTCGGGATGAGTTTTTTTGCCTCACGTCATTGTAGCTAGGTGTAATTTTCTTTCTTTTGTCCATCCCATTTTTCTGTGGGGAAAGGTTATATTTATAGTGAGAGGTTCTATTTGGTTGGGGGATCTTTGAATCAATATGTGGCTATGGTGTATTTTCAGTGGTAAGAGGCGTTACTTATTTATGTAATGTCGTTTTCATTCAATGGTTGAACCGCCTGACATCAAATTATTGAAATCAGTGCAACTGCCGTCTTAAACATTTAATTTAGTGTTCCATCATGATCTTTCAATACTTTACAGTTTGGGTCATATCCCTTAGTTCAGCTGCTGCGCCATTTTGCCTCATAGGTTCAGAGGCGTCCTCTGTTGGATCGTTGTGACCTGAGCCTTTTATCCTTCCGTACACTGGATTTAGGCTGACCCGATTCTAACCGTACTCATCACTAGCCTCCTATACTGAAATATTTAAATTTCAACTCTTAATATGTTATCGATAGGACGCTAGTTGTAGATTCTTCAATGCTTAATCCTTTCCCAGATATTCTACTGATCTAGGGTCATGTTTGGTAGGATTTTATTCTCTACCATCAATATTGAGATTATTTATCTTCTTGAATTGAATATCTGCTGAGCTCTCCTCTCAATTATAAATGGTAAGGCTCTTTTTGCTCTATATCATGTAGCATCATTTGTACTGCTCGGTAGTATGACTGCCTAGAGCTAGCATGGAGCCTTCACTACTACAAGTTGGAGCTGGTGGGAGATCTCTTCCAATTTTTGAAATCGAGATTTGAGGATACACTTGAAGATTGCCTTGATTATCCTCTTTTATAAGAAAAATTAAAACAGTTTTTCTCTTTTATGTCTGTCCCAAAACTTGCCCTCCATCGTCGTGTCAATTCTTCAATAATCACGGCCTGGGCGGTTATAGCAGACAGTTGGCTATTTTTTTTTTTTTTTGTAGCCATCTCTCTCATTTATGAAATGGGCAGTTCTTAGATAGAATTGTTGCAATTCATGGAGAGAGGGGCTTCCTTTTTTTTTTTTAAACTGTCCCAAGGCCAGTGCCACATGTTGTATCAGTACCTTTTATTTTACTGATCCTTGTGGGGGTGATCAAGATATATATATATTCTCAGCTTAGATGGACGTCTTTCTCTTGTCGGGTCATCGTTCCATATCTTCTTTATCTCCTTTCGATGTGTACTTTTACTTTTGTAAGTTTTGTATGTTGTGAAAGAAATTAATGAATAGAATTATCCGAATGTTATTTGTTTTGTTTATATGGCTGTAATATTTTTGTGTTTTCTAAATAATTGAATTGCTTGAATATTATTTTTTATTATTTAATTTCTGACAATCTGACTTCTTAAACCACTGATAACTTAATCTTTTAACAATTTGACGTGTGATAATCATTCAAACACTCTGATTAGGCATCCATAAATCGATTAAATCAGTCTCGAGTAATGTTAGGGTGTCCTGCAATCAGTCTGTCGCTTCGAGAAATGTTGTGCTAGGGTATTATAACTTGCATTGTGCTACAGATGCGCTGATATGGGTATCAGAGCCATTAGCTATCTGCATGCTGTGTTGGGACAAGTTAGGTGCCATTGTTGCTTTTCTTCCTTTCGACTGGAGACAAATTGGAATAAAAGGCCGTAGGCCAAATTTTGAAACATCCAAATTGAGTTGGGTTGAAGGAGATAAAACCAAACTCAGGCATCCGCTTTGAAAATCAAGGAAAATTACAGACACATTGCAGCCTCGTCCAAACTTTGAAAGTTCAGGAGAGTGTAAAAATGGTTAAGATGGTCCATTGGATTAATACTTCTATTGTAAGGATCAAAGGTCGGCATCTTGAATTTATGAGGAAGTGGATGTATTTGGATCTCCATTATGAATGGAGATATTCACAAATCTGCAATTTGTCTACCTGCGTCCCCTCCGAAAATATATTGCCATATTTTTTCAACTTTCTCTTCTATTTGAGGAGAAGCTGCCATCCTCTTCTCATTAAAGAAGATCCTCAATTCCGAAGGGTTCTGTGTGGTATGAGAGGTTGGGTGGCATGAGAGGTTGGGTGGCTCATAACCTTTGGAGGGTACATACTGTGAGAGGCTCCTACTTGGTACGAATGCTCCCTGTCATAATAGGAATAGTGATGATTTCGCCTCTCAGGGCTATCTTCTTGAGTCCTATAACTCAGATGGCCATCTAGGCTCGTTGGACCTTATTACTTGAGGTAGCTTGAATCCCAAGGTCTTTAGGCCAACGGCCCTTATCGGTTTGATACTTTTTTTCTCTCTTCCTTTGTTTGGAAGTTGCTATTTGCGAGGCAGCAGATAGAGCCCTCTTTTGTCGCTCGTTGAGTCATGTGCAAATAGTTTGAACGGTCTTGGAGATGTTATCTATTCTCGTCATGAGTACACACATACAGGGGTCGGGATGATCATTTACCCGATTGCTTATAGGAGAACAGTTATCATATGAGGTAGCATCTCTGATCGGTAAACTGATTTGTACTCGTGTGTTCACCATGTTGGTCTTTATAGAAGTGTGGTAGTAAGACTTTTTAGTCATTTTTCACAAACGGTGTCAATGATGTGTCCTCAGATTCGAATTGTTATACAGATTAGGGAGACAAAAACTGTCCGATTGGTCTGACGCAGGTTCGGTCTTCGTACGCTCTTAATTTGGATCCTATATAACACAACAAATGTACGATTAAAGAATGGATGAGACTCACTGTCCGATATATCCTCTAACATTCAAATTAGTAATCTTACTTTTTTTGTTAAAAAAAAAGAGATGATGTAAAATGAGAATGCTTATAAAAATGGTTTTGTTTGTCACGTGCACTAAGTAGAAAGCGTCTTAATAAAAAAGAGAAAGTACGCTTAAAGTGTCTTAAAATTGTCTTTTGTTAGCTTTTATTTGGTTGAATGTTGTCCCATTTTTCTGTTGGCAATGAGAAGTTTATATAAAAGTTAGAAACAGTTGATTTTTTTAACTAACCGTCTAAGAAACTGTCGGATGAATAAGTAGACGCCATTCAGTTGGCAGTTCCCAATTGACAACTGAGTCAGATAAAAGAAGAAAATTGTTTCAGTCGGTTAGAGTTGGTTCCACATTCTTCAAAGGAGTAAATTGCTCGAATAAAATTGACAGGCTTGTCCATTGATTTTGGATTATATCGGCTGATAGAGCTTTTATTTTGTTATGGGCTGAATCCATTTACTAGTTTTTTTTTTTTTTTGGCCATTAGCAACTATATCTATCAATTTCCTTTCAGGAAAAGAATTATGAGATAGAGAAGAAAACTTTTTTTTTTGTCTATAAATACAATCAAACATACAACAATACCAATATAATATTTTTAACATACCAGCGTGAGGAAAAAAACAAAAATGTTGAGCCCACTTTTTGGCCCGCTATTTAGAATGTTGGGAAGGACGACCTTGACGCATTGCATATTTGCACGTACGTGGGATATGCCTCGTCCACATCCATTTAACTCGAAGACCGATTTTCCGCCTCGCTGACTCTGAAAGGTGGAAAAAGCCAATGGAATTCAAGTTCAAGGCTGCTGCCCGCTTTCTATTCCATTCCACGTTTTTGTTGTTCCTAATTTGTTTCTAGAGAGTGATTGTTTGGTCGGTACCCAGTGCTGTTGCGAAAATTAGCTTCGCTGAAGCCCAAAAAACAAACAAAAAGTGATGAACACTGGTGAGGCCCGGGTTAGTGGACTTTAATTATTATTATTATTTTAAAATAATGGCAGGTTGTTATTAAAAAAAAAAAAGAAAAAAAGATCTCAGCCGTCGGTCTTTTAGGGCTGAAATTGATAGTTTCCCATCCCCTAATTCATTAACCCAAATTCACCAAGTCGATTCTCACAGATGTATTAGTTGGGCTGTATCGGTTTTTTTTTTTTTTTTTTTGGTTTTCATAGTGGCATAGCATTTTCAAAAAAAAAAAAAAAAAAAAAATCTCTGCAGTTAACTTTTTACCGCTAAAATTAAAATCCCATCCCCTAGTTCATTAACTTAAGTTCTCTCTATCAACTCTCATAGATGTTTAAATGGGTTGTATTACCCTTGGTGCGGCACAGCCTAGCTCTCTATAGGCTATATGAAACACAATCTGTTAACACTTTAAATCGTGTCAAGCCTAATATGAATCATTTAATATCACTAGTTACATGTATGGCATATTTTACAAAATGACACTAGACATTTGAAGGGTGTATGGACTTACTTTCTAAATTCACATTATTTATGCTTAGTAATTTTTGATAGGAATTTGATTTTAAAAATGGATGGGCTACAATTGTGTTGATTAAAAAAAACCTCTTGTACAATATTGTGGTCGGATATATATACGAATTTTGCCACAAATGAGCAATGTGCCATATAAGAAATACATTCTCTGATGCAGATCGGGCTGCAGGAGAGGAGAGAAAGGTTAGGGAAAAGGGGAGGCAGAGCTTTGACAGAGAGGATTGCGAGAGTTAGAGGTAGGGGGAGGGAGGGAGAGAGAGAGAGAGAGAGAGAGTAAGTGAGTGATTAGAATTTGTAATTTGTTATCCCTCTGATGCCTGTCAGGCATCTCTTTATACAAGAGAGGCACATGAGCGGTGCCTGCCAATCACTCTAAGCACTATAACGGCCTAGCAGAATAAAGAGTATATTAATAGTATATGAACCGTATAAGATAATAAGTATATATGTGTCCTAACAGTATAAATGCCGTATAAAAGATTAATAATAATTCTAAAATTTGGACGGTTGTCGGGTCTGCCGTGTGCTCTTCCGGTAGCGCGGTGCTTCAGGTGCAGAAACAGTGTCCGAATTAACAAAACCCGTAACATTCTCACCAAATATTAAAAGTACACAACTATAAAAAAAACCTAAAAAGTGATCTAAATGCCCATCTCAAATGCGATGTGAATGTATAAGACTTTTTTAATTATTTTGATTCCAGTTTTAGAAAAGAAGCAACGAAAATAATTGACTGCAAAACACAAATGTAGTCAAAAGTTTCTTCTTTGATATTGTCCAATCACTTATGATGATATAGTCAGCCACGAATTACACATTAACTATGTTTAAGTTAGTTCATGAACAATCCGTGAGTAAAAAATATTGGCAACTTATATTGTGCAAAGATTCCAAATATATGCTGGCATCCTATACAAATGAGCATGAAATATTTACAATTCATTTCGATTGCACTACAATGATGATTCAATTTCAATGCAGATTGTTCAAGAGTTAGGGAATCCTTTACACCTACATTTTTAAAATTTTCAGTATTTATGATTAAACTATCATACCTGACAAGCACATATTGATTCAGTAGACTAGAAAAGCTAGATGCTACTACTCCAAGCAACCTTTTAATGTCATAAAATTTGTTGAGATTTTGAGTAATTGATTAGGTAGAATATCTACAAAAGTCATGCATAATTGTATAATAGTTAAAGTTATTCTTCAAAAAAGGGTGAAAATTAAAGAACATATTGCCCAGATGGATGCGACAGTACAGAGTCTTTTAAATTTATATATTACTAGTGAACTTCCAAATTCAATAATTTTAGAATAAATTACTAATGGAATTGTGACAAGGGTGAAGAATCACGAAGGACACAGGGTTATGAAAATAACCCAAGAGACTTTTAAAAAGGATTAAACAAAAGAAAATAGATCAGACATAATATTTTTATATAATTTAACTCAAGAAATAGTTACTATGAAGTCAAATTTCTATTGTGAAGTCTCTATTTGATATACATGCTAATTCCCTATTATTCCTACTATACTGTGAAGTCAGTTTTTGCTCTCTGTTTATTCCCACCATAGTTAAGTTTTGCACGTTAGTCATGCTGTTTGGCTTTTGTTCATGATGGAATGTTGATGTTGTCTGCTGTATTTGCAATCTATGACCCTTGTTATTTGGTATGCAGGTTTTCATTATTGATCTAATTTTTTGACAATTTGTATTCTTATCTATTTTGTGCTAACTGTCAATGATGTATACTATGAGTATGACTTGTGTTTTTACTTGAATTTTAAGCCGTGTGGACTGTCAACTTATTTTTAATATACTTGCAAATTTCAACTAAAGTGCTTATTTTAGGGGCAACAACAAAGTACTACCAGTCCTTCAAATTTTCACACATCTAACAAAACGTATAATTTCAATGAAGATTGATGGTTGCTGAACAATATGAAGGATGTAATCAAGAACAAGTTTTTGCTCGACTCTTCAAAAATGTGTTTTTGTTCACTACTCACTGCTTACAAAATTAAATCTAAGCAATGAAAATGGCTGTGTTGTTCTTCATACGGCAGAATGTCATTTTCAATGAAAATTTTAGTCAGAAGTTGTAACATTTATTGATGCGTTTGTCCCTCTCTATAGCTTGTAGTTTAGCTTTGCTGCACTGCAACCACAAACATTTACACAAAACCAAGGGAAAAGGGGAGTTTAGGCGAAAGGAACAGAGGGGAAAAGGGAGAAGAAGAAGGAGAGACAGAAGATGGAGATTCAGGGAAGATTCGAGAGAAGGAGAGAAGTGAAAAATTCTGACTACTTCTGCATTAGTTGGCAGGCACTATAAACAGAACATTGAAATTGGAAAACGGAAAGTGGAACAGAAAGTGTGAAGTGTACGTACAAGCCAAACAGACAGTATAAACGTATTTGCCGTATGTGTGTATATATGCATGCCGTATGAGTATATATATGCCATATAACGGTTAAACAAAGTCTCGAAAACGTCCCTGTGACTGATTAGTTCGGGAACTTCTCCTCAGTCGCGGCTGATGATCGGTGGTGTGTAT
Organism: Nepenthes mirabilis; assembly: GCA_025585075.1. NCBI lineage: Eukaryota > Viridiplantae > Streptophyta > Magnoliopsida > Caryophyllales > Nepenthaceae > Nepenthes > Nepenthes mirabilis. The sequence continues at coordinate 13,901 of JAODPA010104272.1, forward strand.
ACTATCAGCAATAAGGCCCGTAACATTACCCTCCCCATCAAATAAAACATTGTCCTCAAGGTTGAAGGAGGGAAATTCTTGGATGAAAGTAGTAGCAGTTTCCCAAGTGGCATCTTCTGCTGGCTGGAATTGCCATTGAACTAGAAATTGAGGGACTGAGACACCATGCTGGAGGACCTTGCGGAAGCCGATAATCTGTGAAGAAAATAATATGGGATGGGACCCCAGCGCTTCAGGAGGGAGAACTGCCGTTTGCTGTTGCGTGTGGTCATAACATTTCTTTAACAGCGATACATGAAAAACATTGTGGATGCGTGAATACTCCGGTAGTTACAGACGATATGCGACCGGGCCGATGCGTGCTGTGATTTGGAAGGGCCCATAATAGCGTTTGGCAAGCTTATTCGAGCGCCGATGTGCCACCATGGTTTGACGGTAGGGTTGGAGTTTAACAAAAACCCAATCCCCCACTTGGAACTCTTTATCGGTCCGGTGGGCATCTACCTTATTCTTCATGCGAAGCTGTGCGCGCTGAAGATTATTTTTGAGATGTTCTAGTGTTTTGTCACGTTGAGAAAGCAGATCATCAACTGTGGCAATAGGAGATGTGCCCTGGGTGCAATCGAATAGGGCAGGGGGTGCTCGACCGTAAACAGTCTCGAATAGGCTCATTTTAGTGGATGAGTGCCAAACTGTGTTGGAGCTCCATTCTGCCCAGGGTAGAAATTTCACCCAGGATGACGGGTTTTCTGTTGCGAAACAGCGTAAGTAATCTTCCGAACACCGGTTGACAACTTCGATTTGTTCGTCAGTTTGCGCGTGGTATGAACTGCTTTGGGACAAAGTTGTTCCCTGCAATTTGAATAACTCCTGCCAGAATTTACTCATAAAAAGAGGGTCCCGGTCAGTAATAATTTCGGTTGGCAAACCACGTAACCGGCAGATTTCATTAATGAATACCGCGCCAAGTCCTTAGCACTAAAGTGAGAGTTGAGGGCAGAGAAGTGGGCATATTTGGATAGTCGATCGACTACCACGAAGATAACGGTTTTTCCCCTTGAGATAGGCAAATGCGTAATGAAATCCATGGAGATGGAATCTCATATTTTACCGGGAATGGGCAGGGGTTGCAAGGCTCCTTGGGGCACAAAGTTGAGTGGTTTTACCTGTTGGCAAACAGTGCAGCGGGAGACATAGTCGCAATATCCCGACGCATGTGAGGCCAATAGAAATTGGTGGAGAAGCGAATGAAAGTACGTTGGACTCCAGCATGGCCCCCGATTGGAGAGTTATGATATTCATGAAGAATTAAATCTGTCAAGGTAGATTCAGGGGGCACTAATATTCTGTTCTTGTAAAAGATCAAACTGTCCCTTACGGTATAGTGTTCAAAGTCCCCCGGTTGACGTTGAATTGAAGCTATTAGATCGATTGAAGGGTCATGTTTGCTATAGAAACTGCGGAGGGCAGCAAGTAGAGCCATGACGGATTTGGAGACCGCACACAGTGACCGGTAAGAAGCTATAGGGAGTCGAGACAGGGCATCAGCAGGCCCGTTCTCCTTTCCCGAACGATACACGATTTCGAAATCATAGCCCAGTAATTTAGTGAGCCACTTTTGCTATTTTGGGGTGTGTATAGTTTGATTTAGCAGCGCCTTTAGAGGCTGGTGATCTGTCAGAATAGTGAATTTAGCGCTTAGGAGGTACTGCCGCCATTTTTTAACAGCTTCTGTAATGGCACAGAGTTTTCGGATGTAAGTGGAGGCAGCTTGCATTCGGGGACAGAGCTGTCGACTGAAAAATGCGATAGGGTGGCCAACTTGCATTAGTATGGCACCAATACCATCTCCCGATGTATCAGTTTGAACGACGAATGGCTGAGAAAAATTCGGCAGTGCTAGTACCGGAGTGGAGATGAGGGCAGTCTTGAGGGACTGGAAGGATACAGCAGCCTTTGGATTCCATATAAAAGCCCCCTTTCGTAACAGCTGGGTAAGTGGAGCAGCAATATGGCATAATGGGCTACAAATCACCGGTAATACACAGCTAATCCTAAGAAACCTCACAGTTGCCTGATGTTGGTTGGAGCCGGCCAGCTTTGGACAGCTTCAATCTTAGCTGGATCGACAGCCACACCATTCGCTGACACAATGTGGCCGAGATAAGCCATGGAGGTGCGCCCAAACTCACATTTAGAAGCTTGGCATAGAATGAATGGTCCCTCAATATCTGTAGTGTACTTGCCAAATGCTGGCAGTGCAGCTCCCAAGAAGAGCTGTAGATCAGTATATCATCAAAGAAAACCAATACAAATTTGTGAAGTATCGGGCAAAAGATAGAATTCATCTCGGATTGAAATATAGACAGTGCATTAGAAAGGCCGAAAGGCATAACCAAAAACTCATAGTGACTGTCATGTGTCCGGAATGCAGTTTTATGAATGTCATCAGCGTGCATCCTCAGCTGGTGGTATCCGGCCCGTAAGTCCAGCTTGAAAAACCCTCTAGCTTCGTGTAATTCATCAAATAATTCATCCACAGTAGGTATAGGAAACCGGTCCTTGATGGTGAGTGCGTTGAGAGCTCGGTAATCGACACAAAATCTCCAACTGCCATCTTTTTTCTTAACCAGTAAATTGGAGAAGAAAAAGGACTAGTGCTAGGTCGGATAATACTTTCGTCCAGCATGGCTTGGATGAGTGTCTCCATCTCAGTTTTTTGGAAATGGGGATATCGATACGGTCTAACATTAATGGGCAGGGTATGGGGTTTCAAGGGTATCTGGTGATCTGTGGAGTGTGGCGGAGGCAGTCCTCTGGGAATTGCAAAGACATCAGCATAAGTTGATAGGAGGTGGTGGAGATCTATAGTGATTTGTTGAGGGACATTGGGGGGCAAGTGGAGGGAAAAATTAGGAGAAGCCGAATTGGTCTCCAGGGATGGTTCTGGCACCCGCAGGATAGTGAGTTGGAAGTAGGATGCTACTGATTGAGTGAAGTCTCCCCTCCTTACTTGACCTAAAGTCATAGTGGCCACCGAAGCTGATGGCATTCCATGTAGAGTGAGTTGTTTGCCCCCATAATCAAATCGTATCCACAAGGCTTGATAATCGAAGAGTACGGGCCTAATCGAGGCCAACCATTGGACACCAAAAATAATATCAGCCCCATAAATCGACAGTAGATATGGATCAACTCCGAAATTAGCCTTGCCCAGAGCAATCTGGACCTTGGTGCATAGTCCTTCACACCTCAGGGACTCCCCATTGCCCACTGTGACATTGAGATGGCGGGAGGGCTCGATGGGTAGTTCGACGTACTTAGCCAGACGTGTCTGTAGAAAGTTGTGAGTGGATCCGCTATCAACCAGAATTATCATAGAGTGGCCCTGGATGTGCCCTTGCAACCGTAAGGTGGTGGCTGCCGAGAGACCCTCCAGGGCATGAAGAGAAATGGTTGGAGTAGGATTATGTAGAGGTGGTAGAGGTTCGGGTTCTTCGGTTTGGTTTGCCAGATCCTCGGGGGCGTCAGAGTCTACTTCCAAACTGGAAGCACCTAACAAAGTACTCCTATCCTCTTCAGCAACCATGCATAAAAATTGCGGGGGTTTACATCGATGCCCTAGGGTAAATTTCTCATCGCAATTGAAGCATAAACCACGGCTACGGTGAGAAGCCATTTCAGTCGGGGTCAATTTTTTGATTGGCAGAGGAGGCGAAGAGTGTTTAGCCACTGTGGATACTAGGTTACCAGAGGGTTTGGAGAAGAAAGGCCAGGTAGCACTCGTTTGATTAGTATTGAGTTTTTCCTCTACCAGTTTTGCCATGCCAATGGTGTCTGGCAGAGTTACTGGTTTCAACAAAAGTAGCTCTCGTCGAATATCGTCTCGGAGGCCCGAGATAAAGCAATTTAACAGATTAGAGGTGGACAAACCTGGCGTTCGGGAGGAAAGAGATTCAAACTCTGCCATATAGGCAGTAATCGTTGAGATTTGCCGGAGCTTGTACAGAGTGGCTTCGTGGTTCATATAAGACGATGGCCCGAAGCGGAGTTCCAGATCTCTGGCGATGATTTCCCAAGTAAGCAACTGGCGAGTCGTGTACATCCAATGGTACCATTGAAGGGCCGCTCCCGTCATATAGAAAGCAGCAATCGTCAATTTTTGTTCAAGAGGTGTGCCATGGTACATGAAAAACCTTTCAATCTGGAACAACCACCCGATGGCATTTTTGTCAGAAAAAAATGGGATCTCCATCTTGGGCAAACGGATCTGGGAGGAGATTTGTGTTTCCGGAGGCATTGCGATTACCATGGGTAGGGTTGGGCTTGAGGTATGAGAGAGAGCAGGGGTCGGAGTTGTGAAGAAAGTCGGAGTAGGTAACAAGGGAGAGTTTGAGGCTAACAGGGTATGTCGTTCAAGCTGAGCTAGGGTTTGTTGTATCTCCGTAATGGATTGCTGGACATCTGTGAAGGATTGTTGAAAATGGTCGGTGACATTCGCAATGTTGTCGAGATGGTCGGAATGCTGTTGGACCGTACCAACGACGCTCGCCAGCTCCTGTGTGAGGCCAGCGATGGACTCCTCTACGGCCCGATACCTGATTGTCATGCCTTCCGCCATTTATTTTAATGAGAGCACCAAAATGATGCGTTCGTCCCTCTCTGCAGCTTGTAGTTCAGCTTTGCTGCACTGCAACCACAAACATTTACACAAAACCAAGGGGAAAGGGGAGTTCAGGCGAAAGGAACAGAGGGGAAAAGGGAGAAGAAAGAGAGACAAAAGAGGGAGATTCAGGGAAGATTCGAGAGAAAGAGAGAAGTGGAAAATTCTGACTACTTCTACATTAGTTGGTAGGCACTATAAACAGAACATTGAAATTGGAAAACGGAAAGTGGAACAGAAAGTGTGAAGTGCACGTGCAAGCCAAACAGGTTGTATATACGTATTTGCCGTATGTGTATATATATGCATGCCGTATGAGTATATATATGCCATATAACGGTTAAACAAAGTTTCGGAAACGTCCCGGCGACTGAATAGTTCAGGAACTTCTCCTCAATCGCGGCTGATGATCGGTAGTGTGTATGTTATCAGCAATAAGACCCGTAACATTTATTCGGTTAAATGTTAAATCAGAAATCGTAACAGTCTAACAATACGTACACAAAATTATTACAGTTATCCCTTGTTGTATTTTTCAACAATTTTGTCATTCAGCTAATTTTTAGTTTACCTACTAGCATGCATTTTTTCAATGTCAACATGAAAGTATGTCCGGTCCTTCCAATTACTAGGCATCCAACAGAATGAACAGTTATTCTTATTGATTCGATGCCACCAACAGTTTTACCTAAAAATTGATTGATGATGAGCAATATAAAGGATTTTGTGCCAGAATGAGGATTAAGGTTACCTGAATGTAATCAAGAAAATTTATGTTTTGTATTGCTGTAATTCTAAATGAAGTTAGATCCAATCTGCTGCTCCCTGACTTTAAAAACAGAACATATGATTGCCATAGATGTAATCTGTTGTCAAATGAACTCGGATCCAATTTTGTATTAAATTTTAGCACACAGCAGGGTTTGCTAATGATATTCTAGTATTAGGGAACCTGATGTATTGGGCATCTTTTAGTTGCGCCATTACTGATATTATTACCTTTGATGAACACTGCAATATGGTCGGTTGATGATATGATAACCAAACTTATTGTGTTAGGTTCTGATCACTCTCTTGTAAGTATCATAATAAATGGATAGTCATTGGAATGTTGCGTGATATTCTAGCAAGAGCTTCACATGCCCGACAAGCCCCCAAAGCGCCAAAAGCAGTAGGGGTGCGCCTGAGATGCTATTCCCAGTGGCACCCGTGCTCGAGGGGCACCCAATGGGTACTCGGGTACGGCTTGCGGATCTGTTGGGTGCGCCTCGCAGTATAAAAACACACTTAATGCATTTTTAGGGTATTCCGAAATATTTCTCACATGATGAGCGCAGCACATAGAAAGAGAAGAGAAAAAGAGAGAAGAGGAAGAGATTTAGTATCCGATTAAGACTCGATTCGAATTTCATTTTTTATCAAAGTCGGGGATGTCATTTTAGAGTGGTTTTCTAGCATGTATTTCGTTTGGTTACTCTTATTTCTACATATATTTTTCTTGTGGGTTATTAGGTGTGTTGAGAAGGTTATAATCAACCATGATTTACTTGTGATTGTAGCAAAGGAATTTCTGAGGGGGTTATTAGTAAACGGTATTATATTATAATGGATTTATTTAAAATTTATTTTATAATTTTTTTGGTTGAAAATGATTTTTCACTGTAAAAATATTATGTATTATTGCATTTTTTATATTCATGAGTTTGATAATTAACGTTTGACGGAGGATTTGAAATTTGTTCCGCTATATTGGATTGTGTATGTCTGGATCAAACCCCGACATATTGAACCACTATTGATGCAGGCTTGGTTATCCAAAAGCAATGAAGTTGATCTGCTAGCTTGTGAATATACGTAGAAAAATAAAAATATAAAATATATGGCTTTAAGCTAGTTGCTCCAGGATTTTTTTTTTTCTAAAACCTTCAGCACATCGATTTTGAATACAAAACAAGCCATCAAAACATATTAACTATTTAAGTTTTAACCAAATGGTTAATTTTAATTTTTCACTCAATAAATATTCATCCTCTAATTATAATTAAAAAATGCTACTTTTTACACATATTCATAACCAATCTGTAGTCTCATCTTATTATGAAAGGTATAGTAT
>JAODPA010104283.1:7544-20674 GCA_025585075.1 Nepenthes mirabilis
ACATGAAGTGTATTTATATAAGGAACAAATAATTGAAGAATAAAATCAAACCCAAAACTTGAAAAACTATAATATATTAATTTGAAGTTAAACTGTTTAATTTTCTTACTGTATTTTTTAATTAAATTTTTTAACAAATGGATTTTGAATTTGTTCGGCTAAACCCTAAACCCGAGGGATATTCATGTATAGGGGCCCTTCTTCTGTTGCTACTGGATCATTGCAAAGCCCCTGGATTCTGAGCCTATCCTTGCGCCCCGAACTTCGGTTCTACGATCAGCGTATCAGGCAATTTCTTCGAGCAGTCACTCCCTCTCTCCCCGCACACAAGGGTATGGAGTTGGTGGAGCCACAGTCGCTGAAGAAGCTCAGCTTCAAGTCCCTTAAGCGTGCTCTCGATTTGTTCTCGCCTCTGCACGGCGAATTCCCTTCCCCAGACCCCGAGAGGTTACTCCTCCCTTTGTAAAATCCTAATTTCTTTTGTCTTTTTGGTGGGTGAAACCCTAAATTTTAATGCCAATTTACGTCTAGTTTAATGTTTTTCTTTTCTTTTTCCGCTGATGCAGCAAAAAGATACGGATCAGCCACAAGGTTAGTTATGGATAACCTGTTATTATTGTGTTTGCTCACCCTTTATGATGTGTAAAATGCGGGATAAACCCGACTAGTTTTTGATAGGTTTTTTTTCACTCAAAACACGTAGGAAAGCTGTGTAGAATTGTGGAAAGCTCTAGTACAATACTTTCCTTAATGGTAAACCTGCGAACTAAAGGGGCGATTTTTTTGGTGCAATGGTGAGTTAATCCATTGTAACTTGAGGTAACGGTTGAAAGGACGAAAGCATCCTGTCAACAGTTTTAGCATTCCGGGAAGCACATTCCCTAAAATGTGTGAACTCTCGTGTGCTCACCGTCCTTTGTACTTTCCTCCGGTAAAGGGAATCATACAAACTATAATTAATATGTTTTCAGATATTATTTTGTCTCATTTGTGCACAGTTTGAGTTTTCTCTAATTTTTCATTACGAAAATTTACACCAAGCATAGTGTATATATATTTTTTTCTGCTTTGAGATTGGTAACTTATAGAAATGCTGTTCTTATATTGAGTTATAGGTCCCAGTGTGAGTATTTCAATTGGAGAAGTGTTAGTCCTTTATAAGAAAGAGCGAGGTTCAAATTTCCTTGAGCTATGCATGTGAGTTGATTTACCAATCGAAAGGGAACAGTCCATGATAACTGTTTTATCCGTACTTCTTATTTACATGTTCTATACAGCATAGCTGAAGTGTCCCAGAGGAATCTTTTATACTTAGTGGTGTATAATATTGTTGTTTTTCGATTGTTCTATGGATCCTGACTGGATTTTGGTCCTTTTGGTTCCCAAATGTGAAGATAAATGCAGAATATGGGGGGATTAAGCACAGCATAGTGCAGCCATCTGGTGAAACAAAACACAGTGTGCAGGATCAAGCTCCTGCTGCTTCAGCTCCTTCTAATGCACTTGCTCTTCCAGGTATTTGTTTTGTCTCTGAATTCATTATCCTCCCAACTGATATTTGGAATTGTAATTCAGAAGTACTAAGCTTATTTCAAACTAGTTGCATGATAGATTTTATTACAGTAGGTGAAGTAATATGTCGATGTTTTAATGATTTATTTTCTGTGTTCTTTTTAACTTCTTTGCCTTGCATCCAATGACAGTGCTAATTTGATGATCTTGCATTAGAGGAAGTAAAGTTCAAAACATTTGCCTTCATTGTGATTGTACTATTTTTGGTGCTACTGTTACTTCCTTGATGTTAAGCAGCAGCCATGAAATTTCTGTAATGTGTTCAATAAGCTAGGAGTTGTTTAATAAGTCAGCATTAATCTTATTTTAGTTTCATAGACTGCAATTTATTTTACTGTGACTCAGGTCCAGAAGATGCACAGAGGGTTGAAAATGCTCTCGCTGTTGGTCCATCCTTACAGACAAAGAATTTGTATGTAACTTATGTCTTTGATTTTTATTATCTCATTATCTTTATTGTGTTTTATATCCATGGCCTGTTTGGTTCAGTAGCTCTATCTGGATTCAGAGCCAGAGAGAGAGACAGCAAAAGGAACAAAAACTAAAGGAGATTTGCTCAAAAAGTTGCTATCATAGACTTGCCTGTTTTTCATCAAATTTCCAGCATCCAAATAGCTCGGTATCTATTGCATCTCAAGAGTTTTTCCATCTGCCACCATTGCACTTGACAAATCATTCAGCTCCAGAGATTTTGTGCTGAAAAATCCTGTGCTTTTTTCTCCATATTTGACATTGATTGATAAGAAGAATTTCTTTCAAGCGCACCAAGTTTGTCCACCAAAGCACAACTTAAAGATGGAGAAAAAAATTAAATCAAAGGATCACATTAAAATCTGAGTGCCCACTATATCCTTGCAAGCATTTCAGTATGAGAAGTACTGTAAAGGTCACATTGAAAACCAAAAAATAAACAACCAGAAGGACAAATGCACTACCTAAGTCAATGATCTAAGGAGCTCAAAAGAACAAAATCCCAAAAATCAATGGTCCACATGCAGGAGCAAAAGAGTGGGAGAAAAGTGGCCCCTACACATTGACCACTTATCTATGTTATCTAAGCTATTCTTGGAATTTGCTTGAAGGATCTCAATATGCAACATGCATTTAATACAAACTGAAATTGTTTGAGACTCGTCATAGTCTTCTCCTGCCTCATCATTCTGGAAACTAGTAACATCTATAGGCGCTACACAATTAAATGAGTTTTGTACCATCCATTTGAACAAAATCAAGGGTGAGGCTGAGTTTGATATTAAGTTTTAGCTAGAATCACTCATCTTTGTATCTTTACTGGCTAAACTTTGCATATAACATTTAATTTTTGATTTAAAGCATTAGGATCTGCTTCAGTTTTGCTCAACTTTCCTTGCTTTCTCAACCATTTGGTGGTTTTTTTATCCATGAACAAGAGCACCCTTTAGCAAATTAGCTGTGGGCTGAAAGCGCACCCATTGTGTCTTCTTGGAAGTTCGATTTGAAGTTCTTCTCCCATTCTCGGGGAGGGAGTTATTATATTCTATTTCAAGTAAAATTTTGGGCCTATGCCTACGAATTGCGTTACGAAAAAAGTGCTGCCTCTTGCTTTGTATTCTAAAGATGAGAAGAAAAGAGAGAAATTCATGCCATTGACCAAATAAAGCAGCTGCTTTTTTTTTTTTAATGTAATTTAGATAATACCAGGATATTCCTTTCTGCATACGTTGCTTTTCCTGTTTTGCTAATTGCTTGCCTCTGTATTAATGTTTTCCAGAAACGAAGCTGGCCCTGGTAAAAGCATGACAGTAGTACCTGCTTCTGGGTCTGAGAGGTTCATTTCTTTAACCCATCTTCAAATATCATGAGCTGCAACTCATTTTCATAATTTTATTTTATGCTGGAATGCATGTTCATTTTCTTCCATGTCAAAAGTTTCTAACAATAAGTACTATATAAATTAATTTGAACTGATAGTTGCCATATGAAGTCAGAATGCTGCAGGCAAAGATGCTGTGTTAACTTGGTGGCTGCCCGTGTATGTGAATAGTAATAAATAATAGAAGCAGCATAGCATGATAGCAAAATGAGGGATATAGTGGGAAACAGGACTGAGTCTTTGGCCTTCTTTCTTCTTATTTTTCTTTTGGTTTTTTGTTTGTTCTGGGTTGGCGGGTGGGAGGTGTTTTGGAGGCTGTTTAATAATTTGGTATAAATGAATGATTACTTTGTGGCATGATCAGTAGATAATGAAGGAAATTTATTTCGTTTTTAATTGTTTGTCCAAATAGAAAACAAGTTGAGCAGAAAATTATTGTTGGTAAGTTGCAATTGCATTGTTATGAGGGGAATTCAGAAAAACATTTTCTCCTCCTTCTGCGAAGATGAACAATAATTAATCTATCTGAATGCAGAAGTGATTAAAAGACCTATGTTCTACCATTACTATCCTCTCTCGAGGGCTGTAAATTATTGGTAATCTTTGATGTTTTGTGCAAAGGACAACACATAGTTCCGGAATTCCATACCCCAGCGAAGTGCGTATCAGCATTCTGTGTACAGAAAATGTACTTAATAATGATCTTTTGTGCAGAATGACACTTGTCTACAGTTTGTATACTGGGCTATGTATACTAGACAAAGAACCTGGTAAATGTGGGTCAACATCTGACTCAAAGTTAGCACAGTTGCTGACCGAAGAGCTTTTCTTATTGCTAGCCTGATGTTGAACTAGTGTTGATAGGCACTTTGTTAAAATTGATTATCTCTGTTATTAGGAGTGTAACGTGAGTTTCTTGATATTTGTCAACTATTGGACCTAGTGAGATTGTCTTCTATAAGCTAATACATTTATTTGAACTTGCCAAAAGTTGAAATTTGTACTGTTATATTCTCTTTATTCAATAGGAAATTTAGGGCTTTTGTCATTTCCTGTCCTGTCACTTTGGCAATGTATATGTTGTACTTCATGTAATATTTCATTCCCAGGCCAAATGGTGAGCAATCTTTTGATTACTGTTCACTTTATAGTATCACTGAGATGTTTAAAAGCCACTGTGCCTGTATTTTGATTACCTTTCTGATAAATCATTGATGAGCCCATGAAAATATTTGCATGTGTCACTTTTATTATGTGATTGACAATTTTTGCAATAATGCACAAGAATAGCTAGTTGAAAAGGCATTTGATCTGGATGTTTGAATTGCATTTGGAAGAATTATATTCACATTAGTCTTATTTGGTGTATTTAGATGTCTTTTATTTATGTGTACTATAGTGAAGCTACCCTCTTCATTTTTCCTATTACAGTTATAATACCTTGTTATCTATCTTCTAGGAATTTATCAACTTCTGCACTTATGGAGCGGATCCCAAGCAAATGGCCACGACCTGTATGGCATCCTCCATGGAAGAACTACAGGGTAAGAGAATGTTATCTTACACCTATCCTCTATTCTGTGGGCTGTGGAGAAAGCTTTGTAATTTAAGTTGTTTTCTCCTAGATAAATATGATGTGTATTTTCCCCTTATTTTTCCCTTTATTTTGGGATGGCTGAGGCCAATTATATGTTAAATGCTGAGACCAATACATCCCTCCGTGTGAGGAAGATCAATACATCCTACCGTGTGAAGTGACTTCTGAATAATTATTTTTCCTTCTACATCTTTTATTAGTTCACCTGGTATGTTCAGAGATCGGACAGATTCCTGATGCTTTGCGATGCCTTTACTCTGATCTTTTTGCTCCTGTATGCTTGTGTAAGAGGCAGACATCTGCAAAGAAAAGAATTTTGGCCGCTGAGAATAAGGTCCTTGGAGAATCAACACAATGATGCACAGTTATCCTTTGTCTGTTAGGTTGCAAAGTAGACCATTTATGACTTAATAACATAATTTCTATCCTCAGTTTTGATGCTGTAACAAGTTTATGCTTGCAATCCTAGTAATGTCGATTTTTTTACTGTCTTTATGTTTTGCAATATCTTGGATTCCTTTCATTCAACTGAATTTCGATCATTTCTACTATGACTGAGTATTATTTTTTACCCTTACTGATTTTCTTTGTAGAGAATGTTTTTCTTTATTTTTATATATTTATTTCCTTATTTATTGTTGCTTGTCTGCAAATGATATTCCCTAGCATCTCCTAAATCCAATTTGTGCAGGTCATCAGTGGCCATTTGGGATGGGTGAGATCTATAGCCTTTGATCCAAGTAATACATGGTTTTGCACTGGTTCAGCAGATCGTACAATCAAGGTTTCACCTCTCTCTACATGACTTCCTGAATTCAAATTATCTAGAAGTTTGAAAATGATGAAATGACAATCAAACAAATAAAATATGGTCAAATAGTAATGGAAATAGTTAAGATATGGTAAGATTTGTTTCAAATGCTTTCATTATGTGAGCTGTTCTTTCAGTTACCATCTGGAAATTCTTACTCACACTTGTTGCGTCCTTACTGAAGAGTGGAATTTCTTGAATAAGAACTGTTGTCCTTTCTACTTACAAGTTCTCTGTTCACTAGATATGGGATGTAGGGACAGGTCGGTTAAAGCTGACCCTTACAGGGCACATTGAACAAATACGAGGTTTTTCTCCAGCTGTAATTTGTGGTTTACATGTTTAAATGTGACAATAGCGTTGTGGGATTCCAAGAATCAGGCAATTCAGTAACAGCAGTGTATACATCCTTGCAGGCCTCGCCGTTAGCAGCAAGCATACCTATATGTTCTCTGCTGGTGATGATAAGATGGTTAAATGTTGGGACCTTGAACAGAATAAGGTTTGAATCTTTTGCTGAGATATCATTCTTTGTGTTTCTTCTGTAATGACAGTTTTGAGCTGACTTGAATTACCTGTCTAGTGTATCCGGTCTTACCATGGTCACCTGAGTGGAGTTTATTGCTTGGCACTCCACCCCACTATTGACATTTTGCTCACTGGGGGACGTGATTCTGTTTGCCGGGTATGATCCTTGGAAGTCACAAAATCCCTTGTGGGACTTCCTTTCTCAGTCTACAGTAACCTCCTATACTAGAGATTGTATTACATGCTTATTGCTTTATCACATGTATTTTATTTGAATTTTATTCCAGGCATGGGATATCCGCAGTAAGACACAGATCCATGCCTTGTCAGGACATGATAATACAGTCTGCTCAGTGTTTACTCGACCCATGGTGAGCTGATCCAGCAGTTATGGCTACTTTATGATGGAAAGATGTATTCATCTGTCTTCCTTTGTTTGACGTGCATCTTATTTATCAGGAGGATTGCAGTATGGCATAGCATCATTTTTTTGATCTTTTCGGGTGTCATTTTGAAATAAATTTGTAGTTATTTTGAACTCAAAAAGTGTTTAAGCGGGTTATTGAACTTCTATTCTAGATAACCGAGTCTCACATTTGGGCTTGCTGTGTCACGTGGATCCTCTTTTTGCTCTCCTTTCCCCCCTCTTTTGGTGACTCCTGCTAAAGCACGAGAGGGAGGCATAAAAGGGCACAAAACAGGAAAAATGGAGGCCATATCATCCTGCTGTAGTAATGCTGAACGTGAGGATAGTGCCCTTTGCCTGTTGTTTGCAATATAGCTTATAAAGATCAGTAAAGGTAATTTATGCATCTGTAAAGTTTCAGTTACTAAAGGAGCAGAACATAATTGATTTATAGAATTGAGAATATAAGCAATTTAGCTGTATAATGTAGAAGTATTTGGAGGAGAAGAATGCTGCAAGGATTACAACTTATTATCAACCCCACAAGGTTCTACTTTTAGCCTGATTTGCCTCAAGAAAATGTGTAGATAATGAACATGCATAGGATCTTTTAGATATGACTGTAAGAAATAAGGCAATGAGCAAGATGTGATTACCAACACGGTCACCTTGAGCTTCGTTGCCACTTGGATTCCTCTGGATACCTTTTTCTAGTATCTTAGCGTCTGGAATTCTGTTATCTTGAACCTAACAGATCTTCCGATGGTATGCTACGGTTCTGCTACATGGGACATACTGTGTAACTGAACTTGAGACAATTGTTTGACACATACCTTTGACACATGTATATTAATCTTTTTAGATGCTTGTCCATTATATTTGGTGGATTTAGGATTTGATTAGAGTATCAAATCCATATAGAAATCTTGTATGCAGGTTAGCACAATGCTCGCTTGATGGGCATTAAAAACGATAACAAGAAATGCCTTAGTATCTGTGAGTTGAGCTTAGCCCTCTTTCTATTGCCTATTTCTTATGTTATCTTATCTAATGCTAGAAGCTAATAGCTAACCAACAATTTGTTGGGAGTAAGGAAGCCAAAGGCTACCAACTGTCTTGGAAATAGAAGATTTTTTGGAAATTTGGAATCCAATGCGGGATTTTCTTTGAGCAAACTATTCTTTTTTGGGTTGTCAAAGAGAAACGAAGAAATTTATTCCCTTTGTTTGACTTTTTATCAACATTTGGATGAAGCAAAGGATTTGTCCACGCTCTTTGACGCAATGATTAGACAGATGTCCAGAGGAGGGTTTTTTGGTGTCCAATATGTGTTTGTCAAGGGTATTTTGGTGTTTGATGAAGATTTAGAGTGACATAGAGAATATGTTCCCACCATGGTTGGCTTTATATGATAGGTTTGAAAAAAATTGCTAAGCCATGTAGGCCGGAGTTGTCATGTCCCTGTCTCAAAACCCAAAATTAAAATATATCATAATTAGCCATTAATCAAAAGCCATAAATAAATTAGCTCAACAATGGAATTAATTTCAATTTAAATACCCAGACACGATTCTGTAACAAATACCATTAAATAGGCCAATAATAAATATGACAAAACCCAGATTCTGAAGGCCATATCCGAAACTATCTCAGATAACTCATGCCTGAACAATTATATTAAAAAGTAAGGAAAAACATTTCAAACCCGAAATTAGAATATCCAACAGTATTATTGAAATGTTAGCAAAAAGGCCCACGGCCAAATACAACAATTAATCAATGATTAAAATATAGTTAAACATTATAACACTATTCTTTTGAGAACTCTCTACATCATTTGAAATCCTTGCAAATGACATTCGAGCCTACTAATTTAAAAGGTTAGCAAAAGATAGTAAAAGTTTAACACTCAATAAAACGTGTATAATTTATATATGCAAATAATTGCAATGAAATATCCGAAGGGTGAAATATCATGATAAAAAATTAAAATATCAAAAATGTCGGAACAGCGAGAAAACATGTGAAAATCATGTGGAAATATATGTACTAAGGATTGGTGATGACTTTACCAATAAGTGTCGAATATCGAAGTTCAGGATATGATTATTTTCACATAGTTAAAAGTCATACGCCATTATTTATGACCATTAGATAAGCTGATTACATATTATTTTCTATAGTTGGGGTCAAACGCTATTTCTTTGACATGAGATGTTAGGTTTGTCATTCGATTAGCATATAATATTTTAGGATATGTTAGAATATATTTAGTCAATTTTCTAAAATGGTTCTTATTTAATTAAAAATAAAAACTCTAAACCAAAAAATCAAATATATAAATTTTTTCTCCAATATGAAAAAATAAATCATCTTTAACGAAATTAAAGTAAAGTTTTCACCAAAATATTTACAATTAAAGGACATGCAAGAACTAATGTTTAAAGATTTCAGGATTTTAAAATAATATGTATAATTTTAGGCATAAGCCTTCAAAATCTCATAGAATAGAAGCAAAACTAAGATGTATGCAACATAATATCAATAGTAATAGGGAAAATAAAGGAAGAAATGGTTTAGATACACTTACCTTCATTTGAAATTACCAAAGATTTGTTTGGATTCACCTTAATCACTTTCTACATTTTCCTTTCTCTTTTTCTTTTTCTTTTCCTTTTCTCCTCTCTCTTCTCTCAAAAATCTATGAGAAATGAGTAGAATGGTTAGAGGGTCCTTATATAACAGACTGGCGCATAAGCGTTAGTCAAGCACAGGTTAGGCGTAGAGGCTTGTTTAAGCCTGCACAAGTGCGCTTATCGGGCGTGCATCAGGTGTCACTATTTTGGAGTAGACATGCACTGGTGCCTCTCATACATACCTCAAGTGTGATTATTCTATCTAAAATACTTTCGTGTGTGGTTTAGGTGCACATCAAGCTCCATTCGTGCCTGCACCACTAAGATTCAATACTTAATTTTTAACTCAAACCCATAGTTAACATTAAAAATTTAGCAATTTATTTAACTTCAACATCATCATATAAATCTTAGGGTGTGGGTCTAACAAGAGTGGCAATGCCAAAAAAAAATACTATAGAAGGTAAGTGTGAGCCGAATGACATGTATAGCTGCTGTTTATCCGCTCCTTTAAATATATGGCTAGCAACCCAAAAAAAATCAGATATGTTGAAATGTATTTCCTTTCACTTGAAAATTTTGCCAATTAATTCTTCCCAGATGTACCACCACCTTGACGATCAAGGGACTATCTTTCTTGGTCCCACAAATATCTCCTGCTAAGAAAACAATTCCTTTTCAGCTCACCGATGAGAACCCACTGGAAACAGAAAATGGATAGAGAAAAATGTAAAGGGCAATTGACCATGATCCATGGATGAAGAGTTAGGCAGTGAATCTGCTTCTGTTTACACCTCGCCAATTCTGTGACCTTGATAATTCAAATTTGTATTCTTATCCCTTAAACAAACTGAAGGAAATAAAAGCCACTCTTGAAGAAGATTTAGAAACCCAGATTTCTTTGACATGAGAAGGCATTTTCCCTATTCACCAACAGTTCCAGCATTTGCTACTGCTCCAAACTGGAAAAAAAAATCCCTTATGAATCATGCCACCATTGTTTTCTGTCTCTAAATAGCTAGAGAGGGATGGAAAACCTGTCATGATGGAATTTAACTTTAGTTTTGCTTTTTGATGAAAAGTTTCTTGATTAGTATACTCTTACCAAGGGTCCTCTCATGCCAGGATCCTCAAGTTGTTACTGGTTCGCATGACACAACTATCAAGTTCTGGGATCTGAGAAACGGTATAGTGTGTTCTCCAGTTTGATTTTGGTTAAAACTGCCTTCACTTTCCTCTTGTGATCTTTACATGCTTCCATTATGCAGGAAAAACAATGGGTACGCTTACAAACCATAAGAAATCTGTACGGGCACTGGCTTTACATCCTAAAGAGTATGCAGTTATAAATGCGCCCTCGCTTTTCTTTTCTTTATTTTTGATGCGTTCCTCCATTAGCCTGCATTTGAATAAGCAGTCTTTGGCTTGCTCCTGATGTATCTCTGAAATTCTCTGATACTCAAGAATCAAATAAATCTCATTTCAGTTTTTATAAGGTTTCTTCCTTTTGACAATACAGGCATAATTTTGCATCTGCATCAGCTGACAACATTAAGAAATTTGCCTTACCCAAAGGAGAATTTTTGCACAACATGCTGTGAGTCTTCATGGCATTATTCTTTCATTATAACTATTAAATAGAATACTACATGGATAGTCACGAATACCTGTGCGGTGCCACATCAATAATCGTAAGTGTGCTTGAGCAGGTCCCAGCAGAAAACAATCATAAATTCGATGGCAGTGAATGAGGACGGAGTGTTGGCTACAGCAGGTTTGTGATTATTTGTTGCATGTTCTTTGAAGTCATTGCTTTAAAGAGAAGCGCATCTAGTGTGGATCTGCTTGAAATTCTTGATGTCCATTTCTTCTTCGTTGAATATTGGATAATTCTCCAAAACATTTTTCATCAAACCTACCAGATGTGGTTTTTAGGTTAGACCCAAGTGAATGGTGGTTGCATGAATATCTAATGGGGAGAATAGGAACCTTCTTTCCCAGGTGTGGTAAGGGGAATAGTCAAAAAAATTAATCATAGTCAAAAAACATGGACCCAGAAATCAGATTGATTTATTCTGATTCATTGATTCAATTTGGGTATAATATCAGAAAAAGACGGGTGCATCATATTCACAGAACTGAATATATATGTGCTTTTTATGGCTTTTCACAAGGAAAAACTTATGATTTTAGTGCCCAAATATTTATACAGAAAAATTCCTCGAAATTTATATATATATGTTAGTTTCTGTATGATTGTGTCTGATTCTTCTGTTGTAGGTGACAATGGGAGCTTGTGGTTTTGGGACTGGACGAGTGGTCATAATTTCCAGCAATCCCAAACCATTGTGCAGCCTGGTGCGTCTGTTTGTTCACTGTAAAGAAATATGAATTAGGGATGACAAAAAAACTCAAACACAATACGATCCAACATTAATTGACTGGGTCGGATTAAACCCACCCGAAATCTATAATTGGGTTTGGGTTGGGTTTGAAGATAGCCCCTATCTGACCCATTATTCCTCAGTATAAACTTCTAAATTTTATTTTGTATCATATAATATAGATTTTGGTTTTGGAGTGAGTTATGCTTAAAGTTGCTTTATGCTTGGAAAGATTACAGTTACTTTATCTATTTGAACTTCAAATATTCAAATGTTCTCCTTTCATTGTTGAATGTATATTTAAAAGGTTTTTTAGTGAGCTGAATTATACGTGGATTATAAATTTGAATGTTTATCGCTCATAATATATTTTACTTAATTAACTATCAATATTGTCAAATTACGATTTTTTTGTTAAGACGAATAAAGAAAAAGGAAATACCATTAGGCTGGGTTCCGGTTTAGGTGTAACCCAAAATGTGGAATTTTTTACTCAACTAGAAGTATTATTGGTTTGGTTCCACATTTGGTTCGAGTTATTAGTTAGAAGTGTTGAATTGGGTTTGGTTTGATTCCATCCAAAACCAACCCATTTCCATTCTTAAGGGTTGAGGTTTTTTTTTTTGTGGGACCTGTGCTGCAGGGTCGCTGGACAGCGAGGCAGGCATATACGCGGTTTCATACGATATAACCGGCACCAGGCTGGTAACTTGTGAAGCTGACAAGACAATTAAAATGTGGAAAGAAGATGAGATGGCTACCCCTGAGACTTTCCCTCTCAACTTCAAGCCTCCCAAAGAAATCAGGAGATTCTAATGATGAGATGGCTACTCCCTGAGACTTTCCCTCTCAACTTCAAGCCTCCCAAAGAAATCAGGAGATTCTAATGGTTCACTAAGAAAGTGGAGCTGCAATTGTGGAGGGCACCCGTTTGGAATACGAGACAGATCTCTTCTTGCTCAATGTCATCACCTTCACGTAAGTATTCTCTTCATAAGAGAGCTTCTGTCTTTTGTTTTTATGGTTACCTGAGAATTGTCTTAAGTTGTTGTGAGAAAATACCTATTTGGGAATCGTAAATTTGGCAGACTATATGATTTCTTTGAATTTAAAACTTCACTTTCTTTGTGGAAAATGTTGTGGGTTAGCAACTAAAACCATTTTGCATAAATGAAAGGAAATATGAAACTCCAAAAGGGCAGAGTTTGCTTAAAATATAGACATCATTTACATTTGTTTATTTATTTATCCTTTAAATAGTATCCTTTAAAGGATTTATGCTTTGGTAGGGTCTATTTATACTGAATTTTGTTTTTTTTTTCTGAAGAAGTTTATGAATTGAAA